>OX637582.1:5179933-5407433 GCA_951800085.1 Comarum palustre | reverse complement strand
AAATTCAGACATCATAATTATCAGTGGAGCAAAATTAGTGTGGTGTTGTTATGATTTTCTTTAAATTTTATTATAACTTCAGCGGATGCGCGCGTATTGGAGCGGAGATATTTGAAAGGCAGGGTGGGGCCGGGGGAGGTCAAACGTGATTGAATTGGGTTCGTGGAGGGGGGATTTCCTCACGCGCGGGGAGAAGCGTTGACATATACCGGCCGGGGAGAAAATGTGAAGCGTGGAAATGCGTGACCGTTGCATTGGAGTGATGAGAGGCGAGGGTTGACGTACACGTGGAGTGGTGTAATTGATTGTCTGTGTATGTTTGTCAACACGAGGTTCCTCCCCTACCGAAACGCTTGACTTTTATTTTATTTTAAATAATTATTCAATATCAGAAAATAACAATAAGAGAAAACGGAAATTAGATTAGGAATTTAGTTTATAAGGCTTGACTAATTAGACTTGATCGTTGGCTTTCGATCATTTTGACAATCAAGTATTATGAGCAAGTCTACCCATATCACTTGGGTTAACGTGGGTTATCATCCCCATCATCATGACCCAACAAAAAAACCTTGTTTCCACTCATCCAAATATTTTTACCCCCCATGAACTAGGTTTTCATTTTCTGATGACCCAGGCCCAGGTTATCAAAGTTCCACGTAAGCCCAAGGCGTAGCTCATGGTGGATGTCAGCCTGACACCAGCAATAGGATTAATTAGCCGTTGTATACACTAGTTGTTGGTGCTTTCATTCGTTGTATAGGGAAATGGGTGGGAAAAAATTTAAATGAGATAAAATGAGATAATTAAATTAGTAACGGTAAGAAAAATAATACGAGAAAATTTAATAAAATTTCCTATAAATACCTATCACTCTTTCTTACATCTCACAAACAAATTTTCATAGTAAAAGATGACATTCTCTTTACGAATGCTTGCATGCGGTGCATTAGCAGATCAATGTGCTGAGTATTGTCAAATAATGATGTCTATCTCCATGGACGCATGGAGTGTCTTCAACGATTTACAAGAGTAGTTGCTCTATACTCAATAGACTACCTTCAAGCTCCTAATACGACTGCTTTTTAAAGACTTCTCGGTAAAGGTGAAAGACGAAGCTTTCTAAAGATGACAATTATTATAAAATCTCAGAAACTGTTCATTTTCTTCGATGCATTCGGTTGCGCAAACAATTTTTTTACATTGATTTTTTTGTTTACATGATATTCAACTATTGAACGGTTAAGATTACGATTGAGGTTATTAAAAGTTCATTTTAAGGAGATGTAACGACCTATTTGGCCTGATCGAAGTATTTTCCTGTCTTGATTATAAATACGGTGAATCTTTCTTTTCTGTACATTTTTGGCATAATCGGAAAAGCTCTGAAACTTCTCCAGTTCTCTCTCTTCTATTTCACCATTGCTAAAGCTTAAGCTTCCTTCTTCAATTTTATAGTTATAATGATGATGCTGTTATGGTATCAGAGTTCTGCTCTTGATCTTGTAGCTAAGCTCATACTTGTAAGGTTGTTATGAATCTGTTTCCGCTATAATTGAAGATCATAAACCCTAGATTTCTTGATTCTGATTCTATGAGCTAGTTTCGTATTTCGCAATCTTAGATTTACAAAACCTGATACTGCGAAAGTTCAATTTCATAACAACTAGTTTGTTTAAAGCTTTTGAGACTTGTGCGATACTAGATCTGGTTCCTAATGGTGATTTATACTTCAATCTGTGTATCGATGGCTTCCTTGACACTATTATTCATAGATCTTTGATCGTCTCTGAAGTTATAGTGATTGAGTACTGTTTGATGTTAGTTGATTAGATCTGTTGGTATGATTTACTCAGATCTGTTCTCGAGCTAGTGTTAGTAAATTTTCAGTATATATTGAGTGCTGTGTATGATAGTGTGCAGTTTGAGACTAGTGCTTTGGTCCAGTGTTAGTTCAGTGATTATCAAGTACAGTGTGTGATGTGTGTTTTGGTGCAGTGTTATTTCAAGAGTAGAGTGAGATGTGAGCTGAAGTATCATAGCTTTGAGTTCAGTTTATAATCGATGAATTAAGATTCTAGTTTTGTATTGTGCTTGTGCTCCAGTGGGTTCAGAAATTGTTCATTGTGCAAGCTCTTTATCATTATGGCTCCAGCTATAACTCCCTCAGTCACTGATCCTGCTTCCTCAGTTAGTGCTCCTCAAACAACAATAAAAGTCATCAGTCAGTCAGAATTTCATCAAATGGAGTTTCCAATTTCAGTCAGTGTTAGGAGGAAATGACCTCTTTGGTTACTTTGATGGAGCTTTTCCTTGTCCTCCTCGTTATGCTTTATCTGAAGAAGGTTAATGGAAAACAAGGGTGGTATTATGTAGACTATTGTGAATTTCTGTGTCTACCAGAAAAGACATTTTAATGAATATAAATGCCAGCCATAGTGCAAACAAAATCTAGAAAATTTGACCTAAAAGAGAATTTAGAGCCAGGCACCATGGTCACTATCATTAGGCTTATGCCACCACCATTTGCCACTAGGAATCACTAATTCAATTTTAGACATTTTTATGTCTAATTCTATGCCATATATCTTTACATCTTACCTCTAAAAATTGGCAAATTTGGCTTATAAGGTTTGGGCTGATATTTTACCAACTTGGGTCATTCAATCCTAACTCATTTGGGTAAAACTGAAAATTACTGGTGCCTCATAAGGGAGATATTACTGGAGTAGTGGAGTTTTTTTTATAAGACTGGAGTAGTGGAGTTGATTGCTAAATTGAAAGAGGAAGTTAGTTTGGTGAAAAACCAATACATTGTGGAAACAATTGATCAGATTGGACAGAGAGGAGGACTGCTGGCTAGTAAAGAAGATGCACAAATGGCCAGATTTAGAGTGTTTAAAGATTTGTGTGCACCAATCTTCATATTGGGTTCAATCATTTGATTCAATTAGATTGCATGTGTGGATCATGCTCTCTGATTCGTACCTTTTAATCTCAACATATGAGATCACACGGCTCAGAGACTCGGATCAATTGGTTCACTCTTTATCGAATAAACATTTTGACTGATGTGCCTTTTACCATCAACTTTTGACAAATGTGATTCTTTACCCAACTTGAATGGTTCCTAAACATCGCTTTTCTGATGCCAATCAAATTAGGAATGACCACACTTCCTTAAAAAAAGTTAAAAAAAATGTAATCAGAGAGGAAACAGAAGAACATTGGCGCTAGAAGGAGGGTTCGAACCTCCGAACTTGTGGTTAACCATATTTATAATTACTCTTAACAGAAAAGTAATGCAATATGCAAATTTTCAGACCAGTAAGGCCCAACGTATTTGAAAGGCCTATTTCAGAAGCTATAAGCCCATTCCAAGCCAGCTACGCAATTCCACAATCCAATTAATCTACGGGAAACTACTACTAGCAAAACGAAAGCCCCCATTGCCAGATAGCTCAAACTCATGAACACGTTCATCTCAAGCTAGGCATCTGAAAGCAATAAAGCCTCTTCATGGTGATCGTTTTCCAGTGCCGGAAAATTTATGGCTCAAGTCTCCCAGAAGCGAAACTTCCCAACCAAGACAATCTCCCGGAGCCTCACCAATTTGGCGATGAACTCTAAAAGTTGCAAGTCCAAAACAAAATGTACGACCTCAACACACATTCGACAAGATTAGCTTTGGACCATAGTCAACATAAAAGGCATATCGGCTTTCGGCTTCTTCATCATCTACAAGCCAAACGACGTCACATTGTGTACCCGCCTGTAAAAGTTAAAACCCATCTCTGTTCCTCCCGCAGATTTCCTCTCTCTCTGTTCAAAATAGCCTCCAACGCTAGATCTGGCCGTACACTGTCCCCCATCAGATCTCCAATTAAATCGCAACACGTTTGCTGCAATGTCTTCTTCAGCTTGTACTGGATCGCCACCTACCGTCAATATCAGATTCCCTCTGTCATGCACTTTCTTCGTCACTTATTACATTGCCCTACTGCCATTTTTTCCCAGTTTTGTTTTTCCGATCTCTTTTCTTTTTCTGATAAAGATATCTTTTTTATCAGATAAAAAAAAAAAAAAAAATTGTTCTGAAAATTTATGACAGAAATGAGTGGCTCTAAAACCCCATGAGATATTTAGGAAGCAAAGAATGAATCTTTATATCTTCATGATTATGACAGAAGCTAACGAAAATTGGAGACGAGAATCAAACAAATTTTACCCATAATTTCTTCTCTTGCTCTATTCCCAGGTAATCTGCACAGTTTCCTGCATTTTGTGCTATGCAAGATTCAAAAAAAGGGTAAAGGTGGCTAAAGCTACCCGATTTCTTTACCATTACTGCTACTGTACCAAAAGTAGAAAAGAGCAGAGACAGATGAGACGGGCAAGAACCACAACAGCAGTTCAAACTTTGAACAACAACTTTACAGGAGGAGTAATGCCGCAAGATCCAAGAAACAAAAATGGTTCTTTTCTGATATACATAAATATTATTCAGGGATTCACACAATTAACATTGTAAAAATTCTAACAAAAAACAAAAACGGGCTGCTTTTGCAGCCCCAATTCAATTCAATGTGTGAAAGAAGAAAAAAATTCTACCAAAAACAAATCTCATACCATTAGATACAATCCTATACAACATGAAGCAACCCCCAACCTCCACAGCCCAGCAATGCCACCAGCTTCCGATTTGATCTCCTTAAACCCGGGCGGCGAAGATAGCCCCTGCCCACTCATCGACACATCCGGCGACGGAGCGCTCTCCGGCGGCTCAGAAATTGGAGGCACTGGTGCTGGGCTGCTCCCAAAAATTTCTTTGGGCAATAAGACCTTGGAAATTCCAAAAATGGCCACCGGTTTTTGATCAAACACGGTCTGGGTCACCTTGGCCTGGACGATTCCGGTGTTGATTGAGACCGAGCCATTGTTCCGGCTGATGTTGAGAGTGTAGGAACCGGCTCCGACTTGCTCCGTTGCCAATGTGGGCTGGACCGGGTTCACAATCGACTCGAGCGAGCCCAATGGGTAGTAGGAGTGTAGCACATGGAACTCGAGCACGACTGATTTCTTATCCGCAGGGAGCGATTGTAGCCTCACGTTCGCCGGAAGGTCAGAGAAGGCGGTGTCGGTCGGGACAAAGAGCGTGATTCCCGCGCCGCCTTCGTCGGCCTCGAACTCGTCGACGACGCCGGACGCGGCGAGCATGGAGGCGGCGACGTTGAAGTTGTGACCATCGATCAAGGCCTTGGTGATGTTGAGACCCAAGGGTGGGCGAGTCTCTGAGGCCATGAGGTCGAAGCCGTAAGGGACAAGGAGGGAATTAACGGAAAAGATGCTGACATTGTAAGGAAGAGTTTTGATTAGCCCCAAAACGGTGGCGTTTGATGGGGAGAAAGGGGCAGGGGAGCGGACGGAGACGATCCCGGTGGCGGGGTCGCGCGTGAGGTTGACGGAGCCGAAGTTGTTGGTGGCGCGTCCGGTGGTTTGGTAGAGCGTGGTGACGAGTTTGCCGGAAGGGGGGATGCGGGCGAGGTCGGAGAGGGAGAGGTACTCGAGGAGGACGTGGTAGCGGAGGACGTCGGCGCGTGAGGAAGGGGAGAGGTGGCGCGTGAGGTCGGAGGTGGAGGCGAGGAAGGAGTTGGGGACGGCGAGGAGGGTGAGGGAGGAGCGGAGGGAGAGATCTGAGGAGAGAGAGGAGGAGAGGAGGGAGGTGAAGTCGGAGAGGTCGGGGAAGGGGGAGAGGAGGGTGGTGATGTTTAGAGAAAGAGCGGAGGGAAGGAGGAAGAGAAGGAGGAAATGGGTAGGGGTAAAATGGGGAATTGGGGAAGGAAAGGCCATTGGGGTGGTCTCTCTCTGTTGTTGGGGAAAGAGCGAGGGTTTTGGATTAATAGTGGGGAGAGTGAGTGATGCGGGGAATAATATGCTTTGTCATTTTTTTGGTTAGGCCCACGCGCGGGGTGCAAGCTGTTTAAAGGACAGGGGGGAGGTGATGAAAGTGGAGAGGAACATCGGAAGTCCGGTGTCTCTTGATTTGGGATGGGCGGTGGACTTTGAGCTCCGAGGGGAACACATGTACTTCGACTGATATTCCGCAAGGATAAGAAAAATCCAGGGTAAATTACTGGAGTTTTTATTTTTATTTTTGGACAGCAAGTAAATTGAGCTAAACATGACATTACAGGAATTTATATTTATTTTTGGATAGTAATTCAAATTGAGTAAACACGACAGGCTTGAAGTTTGGACACGGATGAAGTCATGATTTGGAGTGATTATTTCTGCAATGAAACTGATGTCCAGATCGCCAAACAAAAGTCACTAAAAAAGAACTTGATCAAGAGTAAAATAAAATCAAGAAAAACTGATCATTTACTTAAAAAAATAGAAGACATATTAAACAAATGAATTGAAAAGTCAAACGTTTATTCTAATATAAAGTGTACGTATTAATTTTTAAATACATAAATCTTTATTAAATTCATTATAAAATAAAATTTTTAAGAAAATTTTACCCTTGTTTCTTATACGCAAAAATAAAATGCGATAGAGAATATTTTTGCTAGAGCCTCATCGGTCACCGATCACCGAATTCCGGTAACCAACTTCTGGACTCTGATCATCTAACGTCAAAAAATTACTGGTAGCCGGAATTTAGTCGGATTTTTTTTATTAGGGGCAGTAAACATCTAGAAAAGTTTATTGGGGGCAATAATTTTTACAAAAAGTTTATTAGGGTAATAAACATTATACGTGAACATATTAAGGGCAATAAAATTGAAAAATAAATTACTAAAGACAGTAAACATATTATTAACCTTATTGCGGAGGTAATAAATTTTATATGAAAACTTTACTGAGAATAGTAAACTTTATAAGAAAACTTTACTAGAGGCAATAACGTTAGGAAATAAACTACTGGAGGTAGTAAACATATTATTAACCCTACTAACACCAGTAATAAACTTATTACTAGGATATTAAATTTACAATCCTTAATAATAAATCTATTAGCTTAGTAAAACATCAAAAACAAAACTCAACAGAGATAGCTCGACGGAGATAGAGATGTGGAGGAGGTGAAGATCGCTCTGACGTCGTCGTACCAGTGGCAATGTTGTCGACGCATCGTCGTCAAGAGATCGAAGTGGCGTCAGCGTCAACGTCGAGGCATCATCGTCGGAGAAGCAGATCGACGCGGTGAAGCAAAATTAACGCCGATGAGGATCTCGAGCACTGACCGTAGTGGTCGATGCACGTTGGTCGTCGTCATCGATGATAGATCTGGCCGCCATCGTCGATGCTAGATTTGGTGGACAAAACCAAATCTAGTGGTTAGAATGGAGGAGAAGGTCGAATAGATCGAGGTTGCGGCGGAGAACGCCAACCAGTGAAACGACATCTCGATCTTCTTTGAGTAGGGTTGATAGCAACGGTGATCAGAGACGAGAAAGGCGAAATGAGAACCCCGATTCTAAAAGAGGCGGAGTCGAGAGTGCCTTGCGTCGCCTATCTGGAAGAGGCGGGCCGGAGATGTCAATGATGGACGTCGTCGGTGAAATCATTCAAGAGAGAGATGAGATAGAAATAATGGTTTTAGATTGGAATGAGAAAGAAGATGATATATATATATATATATATATATATATATATATATATATTTAAGTTAAGGGTAAAAAAAGTATTTTTATCGTGATTAATTGAAATAAACATTGATTTTTTTATTGAAATTAGCAATCAGCCCTTAGAATCAGTACTAAGTGGACATTTATTGTAAAATAAAAATATGAACAAACTTTTTTTGTTTGAAGAAATGGTCAACAATCTGTTGGGTACTCATGTCCAGATAATCCTTACGTTTTCACCCACTATTACCTACTTTACACAAGGTTTCACATTCTAAAAATTACACTGATATGTAGTATATATTATCTATATTCGTGATATGATCATGAAATATTGAACAATTAACTATAGTAAATTAAAGGACATGTCATAGCTCCAGGAATTGTGTTAATGGATTTAATTTTCCATGTAAATCTGGATTATTTTTAGTTAAATTCAGGGCTAGGTTGTTACAGGCTGCCTCAGGTGGCTAGACCACCACCAAAAGAATCCTCTCCTCTTCTATTTCAAGATCCCAAAATCAAAACTCATGTACCTTCGCTTCTTGTGAAAATCCAGGAACGAAGAACACGGCTGTGTTCATCGGATTCTAGCCAACTCAAACGAAATCGATGGCTTTGATGGGTATGTCCTCGTTCGTCTTCCTCTTCTCTTCATCTCTATGTCTTTCCTTTCTTTGAATCGAACCTAAATTAGAAATCCCATTTTATGTTAAGTTTCAGGGTTTCAGGTTCTTAGCTTGATGGACGAGTTCTTGATCTTGTGAGGAGTTTTCGAGCTCTGACAATGCTTACGAACCTCGTGGGAGGCCTAGATGCCTTTTGGTGGAGCGTTAGAAGTTGTTGTGGCCGATTTGGGTATGAGGAAGTGATTTAGGGTCGCCTAGGTTTGAGGGATAAAAAATGATTTTGGTTGTGTATTCTAGATTGATCATTCGAATACACATATATGCCTCAGAGGATGGAGATTGATCATTCTACTTGTAAATAAGCTCAAGAGAAATCAAAGAAATGTTGCGAGCAAAACAGAACTCGAAGAAGTAACTATTTGAAGAACGAAAAGTTTTGTGCATTCTTTTTGGCCGAGGCTCAATTCAAAGTTGTTGTACAAGTTTTATACTTCATTCTCATATCATGAATCATTATAAAGGTGAAAAGAAGCTCTAGTTGTAAGTCCTCAATGCTGGTCATAGAAACTTGAAATCCAACACTTACGAAAAGCAACCTTTGGAGCATATTTCCGGCATCAAGGCAGCCTTTTTTTTTCTTTGGAATGTTTCAACCTAGCTTGCTGAAGAAACCTTCAAGAATAACCTTCCCCTCCTTTTTTCATTCGTCTTGATTATTTTTTAGTTTTTTTATCAGTTAAACAACTCAGATTCTACAACGAGTTTGTTGTGAGTCGAACCCACAACCTTCCACTTACAAGAGAAAACTTATGCCACTAGACTAAATGATTTTTTATAGACAAAATGTTGGTCACTCCTCATACTTTAAGGGCTTTGACAATTTAGTCCTCATATTTTCAATTTCAACGGATCACTCCTCATACTTTTCAAATTTCAACCAATTGGTCCATTTCGTCTAAAATGTCTGTTAACTTCCTTAAATGCCCTTAGATGTTTTTATTCTCTCTCTCTTTTCACATAATAAATCTAGCATCTAAAACACTTGTAGATTACATATTGAATAAAAAATGAAAAACCCTAAACCCTTTCAAAAAAATTTTGAACAAAAGAATGAAATTCAGAAAAGAAAGAGCATGTTTACTCTCTTAAACTCAATTCAATTTTTTTTCGATCAAATGACGCAAAACTTTATTGATAGAGTCAATGGTTACATAAGGAAGCAAATGTGCCGGATGACTACAACATATTACTTAATAAAAAGACCACACACACATATATACATATTTTATATATATATATATATATATATATATATATTACAACATATAATATGTATGTGATCACACATTTATATTACTTACAACATTTTTTTTCATTTTCTATCGAAACTCATGCTAGATTTTAGGGCTGGGCAGATGTCGGTCTAGGTCGGTTTTGGGCCAAAACCGATTTCGACCTGTTTTAATTGGTTTGGGAAAAAAGCCCACCAATAACCGTTTTTTAATGTGATGGGCCGAAAAAACCGGTTTAACCGAAAAACGGTTCGGGTCAGGTCGGTTTCGGTCAAAACTGAATTTAATTATATTTTTATAATTTTCAGGCCCAACTCAGAAAAATTGAAGCCCAAACCTGTTTTCAACTTTTCAATGACGTTTTCAACAGAACTATAGCTGATTATCACTGATAAACATAGACTAATTCAACTCAAAAAAATTGAAGCCCAAAATTGCAGAATTGATGCAGACCCTCTTATTCAATGGTCACCAAAATAGGATCAGCAACATCACTTCTACTTAGTCGTCACTCCTCACATGCAGAAATAGAGGAAGACCCTAGTCACAGAAAATTAGAACAAGTATTAGATTTTAACTTGTAATTTTATAAACATTTAAAACAGAAATTATTCAACATTTCAAAGCTAACTTACCAGCTTCAAGCTTTTCTAATTCAGCATATAAAGCAAGCTCATTTTCTGTGGGCTCTTTGTACAGAGCAGCAGAACTGTTGCATTTAGCCAATCACTGCAACAGACTAGACATTCCACCATTCTTGGAGTTAAGCTTGCTCTAAATGGATCAATCACCCTTTTTCCAAGAAAATGCACTCTCTGATGCAACTGTTGATGCAGGAACAGCAAACACATTTTTTGCAATCTGTGATAAGATGGGGTACCTAGGTGCATTTTCTTTCCACCAACCCAAAACATCAAAGTTCATCTTTGCAGGTCTTCGGGTGCTTCTAACAGATACTTGTCAACCTCAGACTTTATCTCCACCACATGTTGTTCATCCCTCAACTTCAGGAAGGCAGAAATGTTTGCAGCATGGCTGTCTTCATCAACATTTAAAGCTGGTGCACCGTCCACTTTAGGCAATGTGGCCTCCATTGAAGCTTGAGCAGCTTCTGGATCAGCATCAGAGTACTCTTTGTACATCTTTTCAAAGATTTTTTTCACATCAGTTACCATCAGCTGCACCTTTGCCTTGTCTTCTTGCACTTGGGAAAGAAGTACTCCAGATACAATATTTTGTATCTTGGATCCATCAAAACAGCAATGAGAAAAATTTTGTTCATGTCTTCAAGCCTCCCCCAATACTTGTCAAATTTCTCCTTCATTGCTATCCCAATACTCGCCATGAGAGGGTCACCACCTTTGATGCACTTCTCCAACTCCCCAACAATTGTGCACATCCACAAAAGTGGTTGATTTGCAGTCACCACCTTGCTGCTACTAACTGAATGGTTGCATCATAAGGGGTCTTCAAAAATTTCACAAGTCTCACCGCCTTATCCCAATCAGCAGAATCAGGAGGCCCCAACCTGTTGAAATAAATATACAAATGAGTATTAGAATCAATGAATCATATAATATAACAACATATTCAAAACTGAAATAATTTGAAGCAAATTTAAATTACCTTTTCTTCCCTCCAATTTTTTCTTGAAAATAGCTCTCAAATTGTACGTCCTCATCCTCTAACCTCATGAAAGCCTTCCTATACTTCACAGCAATATCAAGCATGAAATAAGTAGAGTTCCACCTTGTGCAAACATCTAAGGGAACAATCCCACCCTTATGCTCACACTTCTCTTGAGATGCACACTTTCTAAACTTCTCCAATCTTGCAGGAGATGATCTGATGTATTTCACACAGTTTCTAATCGTATCAATCGAGCTGCCCAACTCCTCCATTCCATCTTTAACTATCAAGTTAAGGATATGACAGCAGCACCTCATGTGCAAAAATGCTCCATTCAAAACTAGCTCATTCCAGTTTCCAATCTTATCCCGCATATAATCGAGTGCCACCTGATTCGGGCTAGCATTGTCCACAACAATAGTAAACACCTTTTCTATTCCCCATCCTATCAAGCATGACTCTACAAGCTGCCCGATTGTCTTGCCCTTATGATTAGGGATGACAACAAAGTTCAGGATACGCTTATGCAATACCCAATCATCATCAATAAAGTGGGCAGTTAACACCATATAGTTAACATTTTGGATCGAAGTCCAAGTGTCAGTGGTCAAACTAACTCTTTGACCATAAGCAGCTAAGACATTCCTCATCCTATTTTTCTCACACTTATACAAATCCCAAATATCTCTTGTTATAGATCTACGGGATGGTGGCTTAAACTGTGGCTGAGCAGCCTTGATAAAATCTATGAACCCTGGTTTCTCAACAAAGCTAAAAGGAAGTTCATCTCTAATAATCATCTTAGCACATGCCAACTTAGCAACATCAGGATCATATGAGTAAGATTTCAGATTACCTCCACCTTCAGCAGAATCAAATGTTAGGTACATTTGTCTCTTGTTCGCAGCATACAAGGGACACTTCCTGCATACTGCCAGCAAGTGATGCCTCATACTTGATGTCCCATTCGACTTTGAGTGCACCAGATAGGTCTGGGGGCAGTAATTGCACTTGGCTCTAGGCTTCTCTATCTTTGAACCATCAGGGTTGGTTAGCTCGGTGAAGTGTTCCCAAACCACGCTGGAGTTCTTCCTCTTACACCCAACATCAGCAGGTCGAGTGGCTTCAGCAACAGCAGGTCCGCTGCTCGGTGGAGTGCTTGCTGGAAGAGGCAGCGCATGAATGCTGCTTGATGGTGTGGGTGAAGGAGTGTTCGATGGAGTCACGTTCCCAATTCCGCCTATGCCATTGCTGATCGGAGATGCTGATGAATCAAATTGATCAAATCCTTCAGAATTCCCGGCCATCCTGAAACGATTGAAATGAAATAATAAGTTAGAAATTAAACACCCCAAATACAAAACCAGAATACGAATCCCGATTTGAAATCATACAATAATTGAAATTAAAACACTATACTGTTATTGAAACCAGAAGATGAAGAGCTAGAACCATACCTGGAGAGAGTGGACGAAACACACGAAAATGAAAGGATTTTGACCTTCTAGGCTTCTACAGTTGAGCGGCTGTGGAGTTGAGAGATGAGATGCAATGAGTTTTGTCTCATACTATTACTATATATAGGGGAGAGTGTAAGAGAGTGGGCTGGTTGTTTAACCTAATTAACCCAAGTAGATTAAGATTAGAAGAGGCGTCTATAGGTTTAGAGTAGGGTTTTGACACCGCTTTGGTCGGTTCGGTCAGTTTTGGTCGGCAAAAATACTGACACTTCTTTCAACCCTGATTCATTTGGCTTCGGTGCTGTCGGAAAGCAATTTTCAATTTTACAAATCGGTTGGTCACTGACCCGTTTTTTTCGGTCGGGTTCGGTTCGAAAACCGCTTTATATTCGGTTATGCCCAGGCCTACTAGATTTATTAAGTATGTAGAAAGAAAGAAATGAGAAAAAAATGAAAACACCTAAGAGCATTTAAGGAAGTTAATAGACATTTTGGATAGAATGGACTCATTAGTTGAAATTTGAAAAGTATGAGGAATGATCAATTGAGGAGTGACCAATATTTTATTTTTTTATGCAGGGTGTTGAAAGACCGGAAACGGACATTGGCATGAAGCCGGTTCATTGGCATGAAGCAGGTTCATTGGCATCACATTGGTCAATACATGTTTGTCAAAGAAGGAAATAATTGTACTCATGACATGTGCAATGATTGATACGTTGTATGTTAAGCACAATGATCTGAGAAAGGGAAAGCTTCAAATAATCATAGGATGGAGGCATGTGCTTGTGTAGACAAAGAAGTTGATTTTTTTGTGACGAAAGACTAAGAAGTTGATTAGTTGAACTATGTTATGTGCTCTGGAGGGATCATAGCTAGGGTTGAGTGAGCGGCTGAGCGCTGCCCGTGCGCTCGGCGTCACCGCACCTTCAAGTCTCAACGCAGGGCTATGTAAGGCTTTCTAGCATTGTCTTTGCTGCCATCAGTCGAGTGGGGAAATTGCCATCTCTCATCATCTGCGATTCTGAGGAGTTATTGCCTATTGGAGTTGGAGCGACGGTAGCTTGCTTTCGTGATTAGAAACTCTGTTAGCAACGATGGTCGTGCTTGAGAGTTGTGCCTTCGTGTTTTGTTTTTGTTACTAGGATAACGTTAGTTGATTGTATTCACTGGTTTAATGTCACTTTGTTTTCAGGGACAGTCAGTATTTATCTTATCGTCTTGTTCTAAATGGAGCTTTTGAACCCAAGACGATAAAACACGTTTATAATTTCACAATACCAATGATATGATTGATTGTGCTCCAATCACTTGAGCTGCTGAGATGTGTAATATGAATGGATCGAGATAAGAAGAAACTTTTTATTTTCTACTAATTGGGAAAACATGTTTTTTGATATTCCAATCAACTGTAGTGGGGAACTGAACTGACCCAGATGAAGAAAAACTTATAATTATAAAGGGTAAAAGGAACTGTGCTTTACCTGCTTAATTTTGTTGCCTTGTGCATAAACTATTGCTTCCTCAGGAATAACAAAACAACTTGCAGATGAATCAACTTGATTATCAAGAAAACTTGCATATGAATCTTACAGCTTGCTAATAGGGTTGACAAGTGGTGCCAAATAACTATCCCAACAGCATTGGGGTATAGATTTTCGAGCAGGAAAATATGTACAATTTTTTCTTCTTTGGGGCGTAGGGCCTGAGCAGATACTTTTGAGTTATGAGGGAATTCTCACTTTTTAATTGAAAATAAGATTCAAAACTAATAAGGAAAGATAGAGAATACACAGCATGGTACCGTATATCCCTCAAGAGACGTTAATAGAAGGACACAACATTCATTACATTCAGTGGGTAAATAACACTTTACTTTTTTGAAATATAATCATAGGTTTTTCATTGATAGACATAATCCAGAAAGACATCATACAAGAGTCCTGAAAAAGAAAACAATCATTACATTGAAATTTTACGCTCATTCACGATTAGGAGACCCCAAGGTCCCACTGTCGCCAAACGAGATGAAGACCGCCCACTCCTAGTCAAAGTAAACCATCGCCGCCGCCTGCTCGATCACCCCTCTCCTAGGAAATCCTTAACAGAGAGGGGCCGACAATTTACTACACAAACTATTTCCAAATAACTAAACGAAAATAGTAACAATAAAAAACAAACCCTAATGGATCTAGAGTAAAGCCCCAAGCCCATTGAGCCCACATACGGATTGAGACCATGAGCGTTTTGATCCTTAACCCAGCCCACGGCTGAACCCCTGGTTGCTCCTCTGCCAAAGCCGCTTCCCCATAATTGATGCGCAGCCTTCGAGCTCTGCTAGTCAAGCAACAACTCACATGTCTTAACCATCTCCTCAATCGCCCGACCTGAGGATAACCACCAGCCCTGACACATCCTTCACCGCCTTTTACTATTGGATTCGCTGCACAGATTTGGAAACCAAGCGCAAGAGTAGTGTGACGTGATCTGAGTGATTTCAATCGCTCCTTACCGGTTCAGATCGAGTGGGCATCCCAGCTGCATCAACGATCCCCATCAACAGCCCCAAACCTGTTACCAACATAAGAGCTGCCATTTGATGAACTCAAAGCTTCAGAACTTCTCTCAGCCCCAATCTCGCATCACCTCGACAAACATCCCGTCCGTCCGCACTCATCGCACATCGACGAGGCCAAAGCCCCAGTCCAACGCAGCGGCGTAGCCGGACGAGAACTAGTAGCACACCCGTTAAAGTTTTTTCCCCACAGAGAAAAACGAGCTGAAATTGTATCACAGAAAATGACAATTTACTACCAATCAATAAAGGGGTGAAAATAGTCCCTTAATATTCATTTGCAGCCTTGCCATTAACATTGTGGCGATCAAACCCATCAATATCAGCTCCATCATCCTTGATGCATCCGAAGACAATACAAGTTTTATAGCCCGGGCATGGTCTTGTTTACCCTCCTCTAAACCCAAGCTCCAACACCGCAAGCTTTCAACATAGATGTTATGGCAAATTTGGGTATAACTGACTAGATTTCTGAATAACCATAAATTCCAATCTGTTAAGCAATAAGCACCATATGACATGACAGGAACCCATTAATGAGAGCAGTGTAGAGATATAAAGGAGTTGTATGACTTGGCATATGCTCGATGCAGGTGAAATCACTGTCGTCGTTATCGATGACAGAGTAGATCTGGCTTTATCTATGAATTCCTTTACTTGACATGTGTGGTTTAATTAGCTCGATGGTTGGGTTTGTAAGCAAGCTTTGGTAGCGAGTGTCTCTTCCATTAATCTACACAATTCCAAGATAAACTCTTCTCTCTTTTAACCATGGCTTCTCTAACTAGCTCGAGTTCCGCAAGTGCCCTCCAACTTGATTCTTTGATTGAGCTCTCTCCCTCCACACCACCCCTTCTTTTTACTCCCCAGATACCTCTCCGCCGACCACTTCTTCCCTTAAGGCAGCGGAGTTCGTGATCTCCAAGGTCGATGACCTGATGAACCGTGTCTGCTGCGGCTCTATTTGGCTTATGACCGTCGGCATCGCTTCCTGCGTTGTCGAGATGATGCACATCGAAGCAGCTCGTTACGATTTGGACTACATTATCATTTTCCGGCACAACCCACATTGGCCGATTGCATGATAATCGTCACCGTTATTCTCAACAATCACAAAAAGGATGAGATTGATTGGGATAGGAATATGTCTGATAGGATTTGACAAACATTCTCGTTATTCAACTATTACATGTGAATTTTTACTATTTAACGGAGTTAAATCAAGATTTTATCTATATATCCTTCGATTTCAAATTGTGTGGACAATATAACGCCATGTGTCATAGTTGTATCCTAGGTATGATACATCGCGTGTATTTTAGTATTTTCCAACTTATAATTCATTTTATTTAAATTGAAGAGTTGTGAGTTATAATGAGTTTTATAAACACTCAACTTTTTTATCAAGAAAATAAGTAGCAAGAGATAATATATTATATTGTTCATATACTCTTACTTATTTTGTTCATATTTCTTTACTTTAGACAATTTGATAAATAGTTGACACACTGTCTACCGTTAGTCGTGCAAAACGGATGAACTTACCACCTCTTACTCGTTAAAAAGAGTCTGTACTGTTATACTGATGCCTACCCAACTGTGCTACCCACTGATGCTCACCATTCTTGGTCATATTTTTATGTGTATAGGATAAGAAGGGACATAATGGCTTCTGTGAAATACAATAAATAATCCTATTGGAATCATGGAACTCTGCCCAAACAAAAAACTATCAAATTCCGCAACAAGAAACCTAATTATAAAATTGGTTGATTCTCAATCTACATAACAAGGAGAATAAGAATTGGGTAGAGCACTTGTAGGTGTCTCTGGGAATCCGCCCAATTCTCACCAGCTGATTCTTTTTCTTTGGTGTTGGTATACTTATATAATATACAGCATCACACTTTAAGAATCAAGACTAAAGAGAAGGGTCAGCTTCAGTATCTCTGTTTGACCTAATTCAGTTCCTCTCCCACAATTTCATCCATTGAATTCAAGCTCCATCCATTCCAAGTCAAATTTCATACTTCCAGAAACACCAAAAAAATTTCTGACTTGCTGCATACGTATATATGCTGTCACATTTCATAATTTTTTTAGTTTGAATTTTCTTCAAAATATTTAGAGGATGTGTTATAATTATCCAAATGTTTCATGTGTGATTATTCCCAGTGATACCTGCTCATTGTCCCTTTCCAGCTTACCATATGCCATATTGAAGTGTTCATTGACAATTTGGAGTATGTGGACCTGGACTGGGTATGAATGAGTCCAAAAATAGTGACATAACATGTCCACTGGGTATGAATGAGTCCAAAAATAGTGACATAACATGTAACTTTAATTATTCATTAGTCCATGTAAACACTTTGAGTGTAAACACTTCGAGTGTAAACACTGGTGCTCAAGGCTTTGAAGTTTCAATCATGTAGGCTTTGATCTAATTCTCTCTTTTCTTTCTTTTTAGGCAGAAATAAAGTTGTCTTTTGATTATAAGCTCCTTTTTGTGCTTATTGTAGACATTAGGAATGCTATGTTCTTTACTAGCATATTATTTTTCAGTTTTTTTCAGCTATAATTATTTTTCAGTTTTTTCCAGCTATAATTATTTTTTTACTTTTGGTTGAAAAGAAAAAAAAATTCTTTGATTTTACGGAAAATTACATAAAAGTTTAATTTATTTTGAAATAGCACATAACTTAGTGGTTTAGATCTTCACTGAAACTGAGCTCTAACTCAGGAAGGAGTTGATTTGCAGAGATGGATGAAAGGAGGAAGCGTGGTGCCGGTTGTGAAAGATTATGCGTAATTTTGTAGGTAGAGCTTGGCTTTTCTTTGATTAATCCAAGAAGGGGAGTTGTGATCCACGATACGGCTAGGAGAGAATAAGGGAGGTGTCCGTCTTGTTTTCATCGGTGACGACGTCAGTGCCGGTGGTGGAAGATTATGCTTAAACGTGTATGCAGATCTTGGCTTTTCTTTGATTAATCCAAGAAGGGGAGTTGTGATCCACGATACGACTTGGAGAGCAACGACGTCGGGGTCTTCTAGGGTTTTTAGGTGTGGGCTTTGTTTTGGGCCTATTTTTTTATTTGTTTTTTTAGTTTTTGTTTTATTACCCTACAGTTTTAGGGGGTTGTGGACATTAGTCTTGTATTCCTTCATCTTTAGTTGTTACATGCTTAACCCAATTACACTAGTGTTGATGTACACCAAGAGAGTCTTAGACGGATATACTATTAGGTTGATCTTATAATTTTTGTTTTTCAAGGTGTAGAAGTCTAGGCTATAGAAATTTTGGTTGGGAGTCATGGTTTCACATGCAGTCGGTGTATAACCTGAGCATCGTATGTAATCGGTGATCTTTAGATCTCTTAAATTGAGTGAGAGAGCTCGTGTATGATTTTTTCGAAGTTTTTTCATTCCCCTCAAAAAACACATAACTTAAGGAAGAAAATGTAGGTTTTCAATTTTACCTACATCTTAGATTTCCGATCAGCTAAGTGTCCTTTGATTCTTTGGTTTTAGTCAAGTTAAACCGATCTAAACAATGCAATTACCGAAGACCAAAAAAGCATAAAAAATGTACGACTCTAAAATTCCGCCATCAAAACTTCTGCATTCTTTGTGATGAGATTTTTTTTGATTCCGTACATAGTAAAGCCACTTCCAACCAAATATTATCGTTTGACTAAAATATCCACACAAAACATCAGTTGACCGAAAGCGCGCGTTATCCTTGACGAACAACGTTCATCTACATCAACCAATATCATACACGACTCCAACCACGCTGCTAATCTGTTGTACCAAAACTAAACCAAATACCTCATCCCTGTTAATATCATCACCAATTTGAAGCATTCAATTATGTATTGCTACTGACATGGTTGAGATTCTACACCAAGTTGTGCCAAAGCCTCTTAATCAAATACAACCATGGTCGACTTGGCTTCCATGGTAGGCTTGTGGGTTGGACCAATAAGAAGGGGGCTTTGGTCAGAAAGCGAGTGAGTGGACCATTCCCAACGATTTTTGGCGGGTAATATGCTCATTTTTCTCGATCTGCAGCAACTGTGGATGACCCAAACTACCTTCTTCTCTACATCTTTGCATTACTCTTCGTATACGCTACACTTATGCAACACCTATATTTCTTCACTTGTATATATATACAAATAGCGTTTACAATTTCCACCATTTTCGTACCTGTCATACTACAACAGACTCCCCAAGCTTTTCTCAAGGTTTGGAGCTCTCTGTTACTACTTGGCAGCTTAGTTAATCCCCGTAATGAATACCAATTAACGTTGCTTGTTTCAACATTAATTAGATTTAACGGGTTTCTTGGCTCAACCTTTTGTGTTTGTACTTTGTTGACTTGGTTCTTGAGCATAACGCAGTCTCTTTTCATTTATAAACTCTTGTTTCTGTTGATGATCTGTTCTCGGTTTATGTTTTTGGCACCTTGACGTTTTTGGGTTTGATGAACTTTGGTAAAGTTGCAAGCTTTATGAGAATTTTGGTATGAACAAAATGGAATCGGGTGTTTGCTCCCGCCATTCGATTTTGAAAGCCTGCTTTGGAACTTGCCTGCTAACTGTTTGATATAATTTCTTAAGGGCTGGGGAATTTATGTGAATTACTTATCTAAAATCTTAGCTGCTTTTATGTGTGTAGCTTACATGGTTTGTTTTATGTTTGTGTTGTTTCAGGGTGGTGGAGATTAAATACTCAGTTGGGTCTTAAAAATTTCACAGGAATACAAACTTTCCATTGTTTTGGAAAAATGAGAAAGCAATTGCAACGCCAGGACACGGGGTTTCCAAGCAGTCATCAAGGCTGCATGTGGAGCCTGATGCATATTCTTGATTACCATCATTGGGATAGTGTCAAGAAGATGCTTCCGTGCCGAAAGCACGCCGGAGGAAGAAGAATCAGATGTAAGCTATTCCCCATCCACCCAGCACTTGTGTAATTCATGTTTCATTGCAATTCTTCTATCAATATTGTAGTCATTTAGCTGACAACAGTTGTCGTTACTGATGCTACTTATGCAGACCTTTCTATGTAGTCAATGTTTTAGAACAGATACGAGCTAGTGAAAACCAATATACATGCTTCCGACAGAAAGAATTGCTTCTAGCTAGATAGCTGTCCAGAACTATATTAATCGAAAAGGTGTTGTCATTAGGAATGCAGAAAAAATTCTACCATTTGATAATGTATTCTTCAAAGACTAAAAGAAAAGGTGTTGTCATTAGGAATGCAGAAATTTTCCTTTCATTAGATTGTAAGTTTATAGAGATCACTTATTCTTGTAGCCAGTGGAAGTCGAAAAGCAACTTTGAAAACCCATGACAATGGTGAAAGGGAAGAGTTAACTGCTGAAGCTGAACCCTTGCTGGTACGTGAGTTCATGTGCAGTATTTGATTTATCACATAATTTAGAAACTTAAGTTGTGATGTGGTTCTTATGCAGTGAAAAATGAACTGACAGTATCTAATTGCAACTTGCGATAGGTCAAACAGCATGGTAAAGAAGCTAGCCCTTCAAAGAAAAAGACTAGGAAAAATCAAGTAAAGGCATCAAAAGCTAAACAGGTATTTAAGGAAGAAAGGCACAAAAATGGATTTTAAGCTTCTCTGGGCAATCATGTTTGTGGAGAACTAGTGAAATGCATGATGTAAAGCCTTCAGATGATTTTTTGAAGACACCTTATGACTTAGTTGCATGTAATGAAAACTGTACCCTGGAACAGGCAACTTATCCAGAAGAGGTCATGGAGTTCTCACCAAGCCAGAAGCTAATGACAAGTAATCAGCTGATGAAGAAAGACGTTTCCCAAGACCAGTTTTATGATCATGTTGATCTTTTGGACATACTTAAAGCAAACAAGGAATTTTTCTTAAAATTCCTTCAAGATCCAGATATTAATGGAAACCAGTTTCCAGGCCTGCACAGGTCCAATACCAAAGTAAGATTAACAAAATCAAGTTCATTTCCTGTAGCTGATTCATCTCGAGCTAGAAGTGTTACGCCATGCACACTTAAACACAAGCAGAATGAAGTCTGGTCATTGCCAAGGGGAGTGAAACTTGTTGGCAGTACTCGGGGGCCTGTTGGCAGTACTCGGGGGCCAAAATTAGTGACATCTGAATCTCAAGAAGACTCTGAGAGATTTAGTCATCAAGGGTGGAATCAACTGGTCATGAGACGTTTTAAAGATATTAAGCAGAAGTTAATGCATGCACTGCAGGAGAGCAAAAAGGGAAATACTACCGCTTCAATTGAAACACTAGTCTCCAAAGACCCTTCTGGATGTGATGGTAAAAAAATGACTGAAACACTGGATTTAATCATTGGTGAAAAGAGAAGTAAGATTGATGGTTCGGATGATACTGTTGAAAAGCGAAGACTTCACCGTGTAAGAAGAACCTCCTCTCTAAATGAGTCACTCGGTAGATATAGTCAGTTGTTTGACAATAGTTGCAGAAGTGAGGCCAAGTTGGATCACTCTAGGAGTTTAAGGTTGAGAAGTGAAGAAAAAGTTACTTCAACTGGGAATGCTCAGAAATGCACCAGAAGAAATCTGTCACTGCCTGACCTTGACTCTTTGTGTTCTTTCCTAAATGGGCCACCTAGAGATGCTTTTCGCTTGGAAATTCCGGTTAAAACTGTAGAGTACCACAAGACAAGCATGGAAAATGATGATCATATTGGTCCCAAGTCAGTGAGCTTTAATGTAGATTTAGGCAAGTCTGCAAGACTAGAAGCTATATTAGAGACAGAGTACCGAAATAGTGTAGAAGAACAAAGGTACACAGAAGACCTTCATGAGTATGTGGTTGAGCCAGAAGAAGGAGAAAGCAGATCACACGAGCAACAAGAATATGGTTTTCCGATGAGTACTGAAGTAGAGGAAGCACAACCCAGTGAAACTTGTACTATTGAACCTTGTTCTCCAGAGTCGTCAATTTCAGAAGGTAGTAGTATTTATACACTCTTGTGATTGCATATTTATTTGTACATGTCTCGAGTATTTCTATAGTTTCAATAACTTGAATAACTGAATTTCTCACATGATTTTGTTTACCAGAACTCTGCAGCAGTGCAAAGTGTGAGGAAACTGAAATCGAACAGACCAATATGGACCGTCACTCTCCACAATTTGAAGAAAAACTGGATGATCATGTACTCAACTATGTAAGAGAGGCTCTTGAGCTGTCAGGTTTTATGGGAGATGAATACCTTGGAACATGGTACTCAATGGACCAGCCATTGGATCCTTTAGTATTCAAGGAATTAGAGGTTCGATACGATTTTACTGGAAATATGGATCACCAGCTTCTGTTTGATTTAGTGAATGAGACACTAGTTGATATCCATGAGAAATCATACACCTACTTTCCAAGGGCCTTGTCTTTCAATGGCTCCAAACACCATCGAATGCCGAAAGGGAAACAACTTCTTGAAGACGTGTGGACAAGAATCAGCTCATATATGATCTTCAGGCCAGAGCTGGTCCAGTCATTGGATGATATTGTGGCTCGGGATTTGGCAAAAGGAGATACTTGGATGAACCTTCAATGGGAAACCGAGTGTGTGGCACTTGAACTTGAGGACTTGGTCTTTGAAGAACTACTAGATGAAGTCATCTGTAGTTGATTTTGTATGTAGTTATCTGTAGTCTTTGTACATAAAAGTTTCCAAAGTCTTGCAGGCTTGCAGCTTCCTATGATGTTTTTGTTGGGATGGAAAAAAGTGTTGCTATTTGCAGCTGAATGTCATCAGTGCCTTCAGAATAAGTAGATGCTGTACTGACTTGTGACGAAAAAATAGTGCAACTAAAAAAAGGAAAAATTTTAAGAACACTACACTAAATATGATCCACTTTTAAGATTGGTACATCAAGTAAAAGTGAAGAGTACATCAGAGAGAGAATTAGGTTATACTTAACATTTAAAAATATAATCATTTGTGTAGAAGCCTATTATTTGTAACTCATAACTAATAAAACCAATAAAAACATGAATTACGTATTAATAAGTAAATATATATATGTGGTTTTGTTTGATCTGATCGGTTTTAGGAAACAATGAACCGGAAACCAAAACCAAACTACTCGATTTTGCAGTTTCCAGAACTGATTTCCTCAGTTTCTTTTGGTTTCGGTTAATCAATGTCTATGGTTTTAACCGATTTTGTTTTTTTCGGTGTCTAAAACTCCACCGCAGTTGGAACAACACAACTTAACACTTTGAATTTCAATATTGCTTTCAGTGGGGAGTTGAACTAGGACTTCCTGCTTTTTATTAACAGATACTCTAACCGCGATGAAAGCTTGTTGTTAGCCTATCCTTCAAACAACCAGACCTAAAACTTGTATGGAAAATCAACCCACACTATGACCCGGCCCAAAATCTAACCCACAAAGCGAGTAGCATGTTCTCATTCCCAGCATTCGTTGCACTCTCACTCATTTCACCTCTCTTTAAAACCCAAAACTGCAGCAATCCTCAGTCTGGTACCTCTCTCTAATCTCACCTAGACCCAAAAGCAGGTGACTTTTCTCTTCCTTGGTCCCTTGATTGTTGTTGCTATATGCAATGCCGAAGTTTCTATTTCTTCTGGGTTTTGTTGCAGTAAGGTTTAAGGGTTTTAGCATAGACTAGCTCAGTTGTTGAAATGGGCATGCTTTACTGATAATCTGTAGCACTTTGTTATCTCTGTTTCTCTATAAAATTTCTTGCTTTCATTAGATTTAGATTTTAGCATTAAGATGTTTGATTCATACTGATAGTATAGAATTGCAATGTAATTTACACAAAAGGGTATCCTTCAGTTAATTTGTTGACTAGAAAGCATGATAATTTTGAAGCTTAGTGATGATTGTGGTGCTTTGATGGCAGCACTGCCTTAAAGTAAGTATTTTGATGATACGAATTGTACTGATGCAGTTTGAACACAGAGGAAAAGAAGATTTCTTTAACATGTCTATTCAATGTTTCGTTTGTGTGTTTTGATAGGCAATCCGAATTGTGTGAATGCATAGGATATACTAGGGAATAGCTTAATAAGAGTTTCGAGGGGTAGACAACTGAGAAAGATGTGGCTGCAGCGTGCAAAACTATTTAGGCACATAAAGGCCTTGCGGCAGTGTTCTAAGGCTCCATGGATTTTTTCTATATTGTCTTCCTTCTCAGATACTCCGCACAAGAAGTCGAAGATTGCCCCTCTACAGGTTACTGTATTCCCCCTCCCATCAATCCTTACTGTTACTATTTTCTTGATTTTAGCTTTATAAAGTGTAGTATGTTTGTTATTGTGGGACTTTTTTACTTTTCAGGAAGGGAAAATGATAGACTGGTTTAGGCTATATGCCATAGGGGGGAGCGGTGGCAGTGGTTGCAACAGCACTCACAGTAGTCGCCATGATCACCATGGCATACCTGATGGTGTGTTTTTTATTGTTATTCTGCAAAGAGTATTTTAGTTCAAGCTATTTCCAAGAGATTTACGTTTTGTTTTGGAAACAATTGACTGTGAAACTTCCTGTTCTGTATCTTTTTGTGCATTTAACCCCAGAACAATGCAGGTGGAAATGGTTGAAGAGGTGGTGATGTGATTTTGGAATGTTCTCCAACAGTTTGGGACTTCAGCAGTTTAAAACCTCACCTTGTACGAACTCTCTCTATTCCATGGTTCTGGACATTGTAGATCTCTATTCTAATTGATTGAGAAACTTAAGATTCAGTTGTGTTGTTCTGTAGATAGCACAGAGAGGGGGACATGGATCCTCAAAGAATAAAATTGGCACCCTAGGAGCGGATACGGTATCTCTTTTTAGTAGTCCACAATATGTTAAAAATCATTTCATGTCCGACATATTGAAATTATGAAGTAGAAATTTATTGCCAAAAATATTTTTTATTTGGGTAGGTTGCCCAAGTGCCCATCGGTACGGTGATTCATCTTATAAAGGGTGAAATTCCTTGTTTCTGAAAGCCAAGCTTCTAAAGATTTGGATCCGTGGGAGCTTCCAGGTACTCCTATTGATGATGTAACTGGTTCTGATCAGCATTCTGCCCATAGTGGCCTAAATATGGCAGTGGATACTGCTAGCTCATCATCTCGACCTGAAAGAATTGCTGGTGAAGCAGCTCACATGAAGAAAGTCACCCAAGTTGAATCCATGGAGGTTCCTACTCGATCTCCACCTTCTTCGTCTGATATGTGCACAGAAGATAAGACAGAGGAAGAAGAACAACTTCAATACAACGTTACTGAGTTAACTGTAAGAGGTCAACGATTAGTTATTGCTCGTGGAGCAGAAGGTGGATTAGGTAGCGTGTCTCTCTAACTCCCAAAGAAGTTTAAAAGGGATCTGTTAGATACTCAAGTATATGATGATGATCAGTTGTCCCTCAGTTCGGAAGCTGTTCTCATATTAGAACTAAAGAGCATTGCTGATGTGAGCCTAGTGGGGATGCCAAGTGCTGGTAAAAGCACTCTGTTAGGGGCTATATCTAGGGCTAAGCCTGCTGTTGGCCATTACGCCTTCACCACTCTAAGACCCAATTTGGGGAATCTGAACTTTGATGAGTTTTCACTCACAGTTGCTGACGTTCCGGGACTCATAAAGGGTGCCCATGAGAATCGAGCACTTGGACATGCGTACCTCCGCCACATAGAACGCACAAAGGTTATAGCTTATGTGGTGGACTTGGATGCTGGATTAGATGGTCAAAACGGTACCCCACCTTGGGAACAGCTTAGGGATTTGGTCTTAGAGCTTGAGTATCATCAAGTGGGTTTATCTGATCGACCATCACTCATAGTGGCAAACAAAATAGATGAGGCAGGGACTGAAGGAGTGCATGAAGAACTGAAAAGAAGGGTACAAGATGTTCCAATATTCCCTGTCTGTGCTATTCTGGGAGAAGGAATTCAAGAGCTAAAGATTGGTCTTAGGAAACTTGTGAGTGGTGAAATGACAGGTCGATAAAATTATGGTTGGTTAAAGGTCAGTGACTGGTATTCAATGAAAATTGTTGCCTTAATAAGTTAATGATCATTTGCTGAGTTGTTTTTTAGTTGAAGTTGCTGGTACTTCAAAGCCCATATGATTTATACAATCAAATTTCAGATTAGCCTCTAGTACCTGTTTGTCTTTAAATGGTGGTTGAGAAGGGTGTGAATATTGTTTGATGTGTCTAAATTACTGCAGTGAGTATAACAGAACTCTAAATTTGTTTAATAGTAGCCCTTGTAAAATCTGCCGCCTGTTCAATCAATTATGCTATGTGTACATTATGCCCTGCTGAATCAGATATTTTGAAACTATGCTGACTGAGTTCTATATAGTGGGATCATCTCTGTTATAGATGTACAGGTAAGGTTCACCTCTACTAGAGATTTGATTCACAATGTAATCCGCAGATGTGGTACCAATAGCACATTATGCAGAACTGGAACACCATTGTTAAAAATCAATTTTGATAAGGCAACTATGGAAATCAATTTTGATAAGGCAATCTTTGTTGAAGCCATAGTATAGTCAAGCTCTACCTAAAAACCCTTCCAAACACAGAGAAAGATCAAGTTGCCGCCAACCATACTGCCGCCATCACCGTCGATCCCTTTCATACCCTAGGCCGAACCTTTAGTTGGGTTTTAGGTATGGAAAACCTTAATTTGCTTGTATTTTTACTCTGTGAACAGTACTTTATTTATATATATTATTTCTGGATTTTTATGGTTTTATACGATTTACATGTTTATGTTTCTTTGTGATTATTTCATGAACTTGTTGATTGTGTAACGAATAGTATGCATGTTAGGACTTTGCATAGTTTAAGTTATTTATATTTATGTGTATAATAGATGTCTAATTGATTTATTGCTTACCTGATCATGTAATTGATCCTGAGGGTAGTCTAGGTACCAGATGTTCCTAAGGGGGGAGTTTAACACGCCGTAGTGTTCTAAGGTTAAAGTCATGCGATTGTAGGTCTTGATTATTAGGCACTGCCAAGGGTTGTTAGGGTAAGCAATTTACATGCTAATAGGATGAGTGACGTCATACCTATGATCATGTCTCCAATGACCCTTGTTCAGTCAGTGTATTTTGTCTTAGTGTCATGCGATTGTAGGCACTGAGCAAGATGACACATATATAGGCTTAAAATCATGCGATTGTAGGTCTTAAGTTTACATGAGGAGTCTAATAGTTGGAATTAATTAGAGTCTATGATAACATAAATGTTGCATCATAATCTTGCTTTGGTTTTGCATGTTTATCTATTCGGTGTTTGTTATGATTATATGCTTAAATATTGATTGACCATCATAATTCGGTAAATATGTAAATTGCTTGTAAATAATTAAATTCTTTTTGTATATACATATCGATGCCATGTCTATATTTTGCCGATTGCATATGATTGTACTTATGTGTTTTATACTTGTATAGTTGTGACAGAATTGTACTTGTATGCTTATCTTATATTTGTGAATATTACTAACTTGTTTTAATGCAGATATAATCCTTCCCTAGTGTCCCCGGCTAGAACGATCCCTACTTACAGTCACTACAATGATAGGGTTTTAAATTGCAGGTTGTTTTAAACGGCCTCGTCATGTAGGCATTCACCTTCAAAACAAAAAAACCTCACATTCCTCAGGTGATATGACAGCGGCAGTGGTACCTTTGTCTTCCCTCCTTTGGTAGATGTAGCCATCCTCCTTCTCATTCTTAAATTTGTTGTAGTTTTTCTTCATGTAGACATTTTCCGTTGAATCTTGTCCTCAAACGGCTTGCATTCCTTCCATGACTACTCTTGCTCCTTCCTCTATTCTCTGCCATAAAGATTTGGCTATTTTCAAAGGTTGAAGATTTCTTTCTAGTCTCTTCATTCAACATGTTATTTTTAACATTATCTATTGTTAATTTACCATCTGGAGCTGAGTTACTTACAGTGACTACAAAAGTCTCCTAATTATCCGGCAACGCCCCCAACAACAGCAGTGCTTGTAATTCATCATCAATCGTCATGCCCATGGTGATTAATTGGTGAATTGAACTTTGAAATTATTTAAGTGCTCAGTGACCCTCACGCCATCGCTATACTTCATATTGACAAACTCCTTGATTAGAAAGGTTTTCTTGGTGGCAGTCTTCTTCTCGAATAATGACTCCAACTTTGTCCATAACTCATGCGCATCGGTATCATTCGCCACATGGTGGAACACACTATCATCCATCCACTCTCGAATATGACCGATTGCCTTGCGGTTCACCTTCGTCCAATCTGCAATTGAGGTGTCTTCTGGCTTTGCCTCAGCTCCTTCAATAGGCTCATGCAGATCTTTGCAATAAAGGATGTCCTCCATTCGCGGTTTCCATGTGATCCAATTTGTGTGGTTGAGTCGAACCATGGTACTCCTTGAACCTTCCATTTTTTACCCACACCCTATAAACAAGGCTCTGATACCACTGTTGGGGAAGAATAATAGAATTGAAGTGACAAACTCAAACCAACAGATCACAAATATGTAAAGATATAAAAGATAAAGGAAGAGTGAACACCAGATATAACGTGGTTAGGCAATGTGTCTACGTCCACGGGACAACAACAACAAGAACTTCCACTATCAAACATTGGGTACACAAGAGATACACAACTTCAAGAACACCACTTGAAGGAAACACTCTCTCACACTTGTTTTGCTACACTACACTACACTCTCAACTTAGAGTGGACACTCTTCACTCTCTACTTGGATGAAGATGCTTAAGATGGATGAGATGATCGATGATATTGATCTGATGGAATGAGCAAATGACCTCTCCTTTCATAGGCTTAATGAGGAACCCTCATTAGTGCTCTCCTATAATGGTGTTCCATGTAACTCCCATAACTCATGACACCATAATCATCCATATTCTTGTGTAACTCAAGTCTTTATACCTTGTAACTTAAGAGCCACTAACTCCTAAGATCACTAACTCATAACTCATGAATCTTTAACATTTCTATCATGAATTTGTGATGTAACTTATAGGTCTGGATATTGTAACAATGAGATCTTTGGTAGAAACCTCTCTTGTACAAGCAAATCTATATAAAATTTTTTGGGTGAATCAATTAGTAGAAGGGATGGATACTGGATACAACATTTAAGAGAAAATCTCTGTATGTTAAAGGGGATTTTTCTCATGGTCAGTGTTCGAGACGAGTAAAATGAGTAGAAAAGAATACTTCAATTCAGGGTAATTCAATGATTCTATTCATCCCACAATAGGGGCATATATACAAGTACAAAGGAGTAATCTAACTCTAATAGGAAACAATCTACCCATAAATACATGAATTCCTAATTACATAAGAATTCTAATTATATACGGATTTACAGCAATTCTACACTTCCCCTCAAGTTGGTGCATAGATGTCTATCATGCCCAACTTGTCAATTGAGCTGCCGAACACCCTTCTAGATACTCCTTTAGTAAGAACATCAGCTAATTGCTCCTCTGAGGTTACAAATGGAAATCGAATAACCTTTCTGTCAAGATTCTCTTTAATGAAATGACGATCAATCTCTACATGTTTTGTGCGATCATGCTGAACTGGATTATGTGCAATTGCAATGGCAGAAGTATTATCACAATGCAAGTCCATAGGCCTCTTAAGCTTGTAACCCAGTTCCTTCAGGATATTACGGATCCATAACATTTCACAAACTCCATGTGCCATACCTCGAAATTCAGCTTCTGCACTCGATCTGGCAACGACTTTTTGCTTTTTACTACGCCAAGTGACAAGGTTTCCTCCAACAAAAGTGAAGTACCCAGATGTAGAACGTCTGTCAGTGTTATCACCAGCCCAATCTGCATCTGTGTACCCAACAACTTCTAATTCACCCTTTTTTCAAACAGTAACCCTCTTCCTGGAGCCATCTTCAGATATCTCAAAATACGAAAAACTGAATCTATATGTTCTTCACTAGGACAATGCATAAACTGACTAACCACACTCACAGCATAAGTAATATCAGGTCTAGTATGAGAAAGATAAATTAACCTTCCTACTAGACGTTGATACCTTCCTTTATCAGTCTGAACTTGATCAGGATAAATACCAAGTCTGTGATTCATCTCAATAGGTGTCTCAATTGGTTTGCAGTCTAACATCCCAGTTTCAGCCAGTAAATCAAGGACGTACTTCCTCTGTGAAAGCGAAATCCCCTTCTTAGACCTTGCAACTTCAATACCCAGAAAATACTTCAGATGTCTAAGATCCTTCATCTCAAACTCCTTTGACAGATACTCTTGCAATTCATTCATCTCTTTCAGGTCATCTCCTGTAACAATCATGTCATCAACATATACAATCAGAGCTGTAATCTTACCATTCTTGCGTTTGATAAACAAGGTATGGTCAGAATTGCTCTGTTTATATCCAAAGGCTCTCATGGATTTCGAAAATCTTCCGAACCAAGCTCTTGGAGACTGCTTCAAGCCATACAAAGACTTCTTCAGTTTACACACCTTGCCAACGTCACTTGGATTATTCTTAACACCTGGGAGCACATCTATGTACACTTCTTCTTCTTCCAAATTCCCATTGAGAAAAGCATTCTTCACATCAAACTGGTGCAAGGGCCAATCTTTGTTTGCTGCAAGTGAAATTAGAATTCGGACAGTATTGATCTTTGCCACAGGTGCAAAAGTCTCCTCATAATCAATTCCATAGCGTTGTGTATATCCCTTGGCAACCAACCTTGCCTTGTATCTGTCAATAGTTCCATCTGCCTTAAGCTTCACAGTAAACACCCAACGACACCCTACAGTCGTCTTTCCGACAGACATGGGTACTAACTCCCACGTTGCATTCCTTTGAAGGGCTTTCAATTCTTCATTCATCGCCTTTGTCCATTTTGGATCCGTCAATGCCTCCTGCACGTTACTAGGAATAGATACAGTAGATAATTGATCAACAACAAGTGCATGTGACTCAGATAGCCTATGGTTAGACATAAAATTGGCTACAGGATATTTGGCTTTTGCTTTAATGTCTGGTTCATATTGTTTTTTAGAAACACCCTTGATAACCCTTTGTGATTTCCTAGGTTCTACACTTTCTAACCCAGAAGACTCGTTTAACTTTGGGGCCTGAGGTGGATCATTCTGAGCGAATTCTTTAATTGTTGATGTAGAAGGGGGAATGTCTTGTGTGCTAGCTTCTGATTCGGAACTTGCTTTTTCTGATTCAGCAATCACATTTTCTGATTCGGCACTCACACTGCCATGTTCGGCAATTGCCTTTTCTGATTTGGCAATCGCATTTTCTGATTCGGCACTCACACTGTCCTGTTCGACAATTGCTTTTTCTGATTCGGCACTCACAGTGCCATGTTCGGTAATTGCTTGTTGATTCGAAATATTTGCTGCTTGCTCACAATTCGTATTTTTATCAAAGTTTTCTCCTTTAAAACGAGCCTCCAAGTTTTCCAACTCTTCAAATTCGTCAAACTCAAAGATATACTGAGGATTCCCTTCAAATCCTCTCTCCCCCTGAAGGGAAGACTCAGGAACTCCCCCTGGATAGTAAGGTTTGGATTCACGGAATGAGACATCAAGAGATGTATGTACTGTGTTGGTGAGCGGGTCATAACATCTGTAGCCCTTCTGAAACTCTGCATAACCCACAAAAATACACTTCCTTGCACGGGGATCAAGCTTGCTCCGTTGTGGCTTCGGTATATGGACATAAGCTGTGCACCCAAACACTCGGGGCTCCAAATTAGGCATAGATGGGATTAACAGAAGTTGATGAAGCTTCTGGTGAGGATTCTGAAACTCGATTACACGTGAAGGGGCACGGTTAATGAGATATGCTGCAGATTTCACAGCTTCTCCCTAATATGACCGAGGTACATTCATGCCAAACAAGGAAGCACGAACAACTTCCATCAACTGCCTATTCTTCCGTTCTGCTAAACCATTCTGTTGGGGAGTATAAGAATTTGAGGTTTGATGACGAATTTGAGGTTTGATGACGAATTCCATATGACCGGCAAAACTCATTCATAGGTCCATTCATAAACTCTCCACCATTGTCAGACTGGAAAACTCTGATGGATTGTTGATACTGAGTCGCTACCATTTTGTGAAATTCAGTAAACCTTTCAAAGACATCACTCTTATTCTTCAGTAATGATACCCAAGTCATGCGAGTGCAATCATCAATAAAAGTTACAAAATATCGGGCACCAGAAAGAGAAAGAATTTTCGCAGGACCCCAAACATCGGAGTGAATCTGCATAAAAGGAATAGGACTTTTATTCAGACTTGGTGAATATGAAATACGGTGGCTCTTGGCTAGTTCACAAATGTCACAACGGAAATCAGAATCACTGACCACCGAAAACAAATGAGGTTGCAGCTTCTTAAGATAACTAAAAGATAAATGACCTAAACGTCGATGCCATAACCATACATCTTCCTTTGGATTCTCTACCCCAGTGATCTGTTTAGCTTGCCCCAAAAGATGCTTCTGTTTCTCTCCATTCCCTGTCAGATCCAGGTAGTATAAATTCTCCCTTCTAACACCATAACCAAGAATCAGCCGAGTCAGAATGTCCTGAAACACACAGAAAGACGGATAAAATGTCACAATACATGTAAGAGCTAGAATAATTTGACCAACAAAGAGAAGATTATAAGCTAGTGATGGAACAACTAAGATAGACTCCAGGGTTAAGTTATTAGACAAGACTACAGAACCTTCTCCGGTAACAGGAGTTGGAGTACCATCAGCAGTAGAGACAACATTTTGGGAGGAATGTTTAAGCTTTGTCACAAGGTTAGGGTCATTGGTCATATGGTCAGATGCACATGTATCAATTATCCATGTATTATTCAAAGTAGCCTTACCTTTCATACCTGACTGCGCTACATTGGCGGAGACATTGTCTAGATGCTCTGTCATAATTGCCTTCTGGGGATCTGATTGTTCGCCTTCAATTACAGGCCCTGCCATTGAGGAATTCGGATTTTTTTTCAAGATTGGGTTTTTAGGGTTTCAAGATGGTTCGATTTCAATGGTGGTAGTGGTGGTACGCAGCGGTTTGTGGTGGTAGTTTGGGTGTTCTTCGAGATTCAGGATTCAAATGATGCAAAGCAAGTTCAAAGAATTGAACCTGGCTCTGATACCAAGTAGAAAAGAATACTTCAATTCAGGGTTAATTCAATGATTCTATTCATCCCACAATAGGGGCATATATACAAGTACAAAGGAGTAATCTAACTCTAAGAGGAAACAATCTACCCATAAATACAGGAATTCCTAATTATATACGGATTTATAGCAATTCTACAAAATGTTCAAACATGCAATCCAGGCTCTATCTGCTGCCCGCAGAATGCATAGTAGGCAGGTTCTCATGCACAATTTTTTGAATATATTGCTCTTTCAGAGATATCTACTCTTTTATGTTTATTAATATTCATCTTTTAGGAAATTTAAGTCTACAGTATAATGATATAGTTTGGTTTATAGATGCTCACTATTTCTTATATATATATATGTTGCAATTCACATGGTTACTGATTCCTCGTTAAAGGTTTTAACATTTGAGGGTAGTGTTCATCTGGTCAGTGACTGACCATGAATTCATGGTCAGTCACCGTTGGATCTAAATCCAAGGATGAAAAACAAAACAGTATTAGTTAAAAGTAATTATCTCTATCCTTGAATTTAGATCCAACGGTGACTAATTATGAATTCTTTAGTTAATCACTGACTAAGTTAACACTACTCTAGATATGAGATAGTTACCAGATTTCCTTGTATTGTAGAGATTTTTGTTATGAGGATTTCATGATACCAGAAATGATGGTTCCTTTCGTTTCGCGATAAGATTCTACCCTCCTTTATCTTGATGGTTCTCATTATTGGATAGGAGAGGTTAGCTTCACGCCAGTGGTGATTTTATACTAAATAGCTTTGATATTTATGTTGGAGAGGAAAGATCTCAGATCAGAAAATAGACAAATAAAATATAACTTATAAGTGGATGAATTGTATTCAATTGTACCGGGGTCTTTTGTGATTAAAACCCAACACCTTAAAGGTGGTTAAGTTAGAACAATATCGGTACAATAGTGATCCACGGGTCACGCTTGTCCTAGTTCAAGTTGGTATCAGAGCGGGTCCCTTTTCAATTACTTCTCCTAGTATAAAGGGAGAAAGTCTCACAGCATAATGAGCCCAAATTTGAGTTCATCGAATTGAATTGCTGTCGAAAAAATTCTGATTGGCCCATACCATACCAAGTGCTTACAGTGGGCCTTGGACCGCATACCCCAATTTCTGAAATGGAAATTGGACCGAATAATGTATCGATTTTCGATGTGGGAATTGGACTGAATGAATTTCACGTGTCAACCTAAAAAGTTAGGTTGCACGTGAGGGGGAGTGTTGGAGAGGAAAGATCCCACATCAAAAAAGAGACAAATAAAATATAACTTGTAAGTGGATAAATTGTATCCAATTGTACCGAGATCTTTTGTGATTAAAAAGCAACACCTTAAAAGTGGTTAAGTTAAGACAGTATCGATACAATGGTGATCCACATGCCACACTTGCCCCAGTTTAAGTATTTAATATTCCAAAATATATCAGCTAGTTAGAACATTTTAACGGAAGGAAAACTAGTACAAAAATAAAAAGCAAGGAGAACCTTTTGTTTTGACAGAAAACGAAAAAAGATGTAAACCACTGGGAAAGAGATTTGAAGAGAATATATTTCACTTTTGGAGTCACGATTAAAGCAGGCTCCACAATCAGGGGATATAAGCTCTTAGAGACCCACCAAATGAAAATGGTCATCAATAAAAAGTCTTAATTATGATATTTTTGTTATTTTGCTACAGGCCGAAATTATAAAATTGTGTTTGGCAACCCCTATACATGTGAGATAAACTATCCGAAATAGATCAAACAATGCAAGTTGGATTTTTTAATTGAATTTTAGAATTTTGTTTTGTTTTCGCAAATAAATTTGAATATATACATGAATAAATGGATGTCAATAAAACTTGTGTTAATTGACCCCCAATAAGAAAACTAGTGTTACGTAATGATGTGCAAGGACTCGACTTTCTTTGATAGGGTCGACTGTTCAAGATATAAGAGTATATGAATAATATTTTTTTTCTATAAGAAAAGATTTCATAAAACAAATTAAGGGACCCAGGACAGGAACAATTCAATTATTTCTTTAATTTTATGGATACATCTATGTCTGAGAAATAGCATGCTTCATGCCTCAAGATGTGTGCCAGCTTAAATCAATTCGTAGTGGCAAAAGAAAATAACAGGACGATAATATGTATACGTTTTGGCAATTGTTTAATTTATCTTCAAGATGAGGGATCATGATTGTAGATGAGTTATTTGGTATATATGACAAGGTGTATTTTATTGACATAAGTATAGATGCTAAATTATAAAAATTAGGAACCCTGTGACCCCAGTAAAGAAATGATCGACGCGGGGAGTGAATTATCATAAACATAGAAGAAACTCTTTATACTATTAGTTTTAGTGTTGCACTGTACCTACGGATTATCTCCTTAAATACATAGTCATAGCCATGAGTTTAAGGTTAGAGGGGTTCAAATTAAAATGTCATGAATAATTTGTATGAACAAGGAACAAACATCTCATTGAATTTTATCATAAAAGAGAAGATAAATACAATGAACTTTCTTAAAGAATACTAAAAAGAAAATCAAAGGCGACAAATATTTTCGGCTAAATAAAGGAAACAAATATGAAATTAAGATTAGATTGAACAAAATCAAAGCTTACCAAATGTTAAATTTGAAAGAAATCATTCTTGGTCAATTTAATCAAGGGAGTTCATTATTAAAATCGAGAGAAACTTGCTATGATTAAGCTTCTTATTAACACTAATTAAAACTATACAGAAAACTAAATAGGGGTCCGCATCCTCCCAAACCAGAGTGCAGCTCCGTCCCTGGTCATAGCAACTTAGCAAGCTATCTTTAGTCAGTTTAGTGCATAAACATGTTTTCTTCATCTTAAAGTGGAACTGTGTCTTGACAAAAGATAAACCTTTGATCTTTAAAAAGATAAAGAAAAAGAAAAATGTTCTTCCCATATAATAAGATATGATTGGACTTGAGTGGTGCACATGAATGTTGAGAAATATGATTGGATGTCTACTTAATATTTATACTTAATTTATTAAAGATTGATCAATCCAGTACTTATGCTTTCAAAGTCCGAACCTCAATATCAATCTGCTATTCTAAATATCGTTGCTTTTAGGGTTTAAAATTCATATTGAGAAGACAATTAATTGGTATAAAACTAAAGTTTACAAAAATATAAGAGAGCATCCAGACTAGTATTGATAAGCTAAATGGGCAAGTTATATCAAGATATCTAGTCCAGCCACGTGTATAGCGGGTATTTGCAACCTGCATCTCCCATTGCACTATAAATAGCAGTCGAGGCCTTGATAGAGAACTCATCCCAGACTTCGAGTGAACACAATTCCCAGAATTAATATCTTTTCTTCATTCCTTAAAACTTTTGAAAATGTCTGGCTGTGGATCAACAAGCTGCAAATGTGGCTCTGACTGCAAATGCGGCTCTAGCTGCAAGTAATTAATTCATTATTCTCTTAACTGTCACTGATAATCTTGATCAATTGTTATATTTTCTACAAAATAGTTTTTTATTTGTAACTTAGTCTCAAATTATATATTTTATATGTAGCTGTGGAAACTACCCAGATCTTGAGAGCAGCACAACCGCAACTATCATCTCTGGGGTTCCATCAACCACTATGTAAGTTTTTCCCCTCAACTTCCATGCAGATGAATCATTTTGTGTTAATATATGCATGTGTCTGCAACATCATTTTCTATTGAAGTGAAAAACCATAATAAATGATTTATTGGTGATTTTATTTCATGACAAGACCGAGTGAACTTAAGTTTGTGGCTAAAATTTTGTTGCACTGGCAGGTACTTTGAGGAGCCAGAGATGAGCTTTGGTGCTGAAAATGGCTGCAAGTGCGGCAGCAACTGCAGCTGCACCTCATGCGGCTGCCACAAGTGAAAGAAGCTTGGCAGTGAGCTGCACCTCATGTGGTTTATATAAATAAGAAAATATTGTTGAAGATCAATTCTCTAGTTGGGTTGGAGACTAGCTTAATATCGTGTAAAATAAGATTTGGCGTTGTGATCTGCAAATCCACATCTCCTAGCTTAGCTAGTATTTGTAATTTGTTTTGTGGGTTGCTACTTTGAATATCATACTACCAGCTTTCTTAATTGTGTTTTCTTCTCCTTAATTCTTTTGATTTGTGTGTGATGGATATGGAGTGAGATATCGAACTTTACTATATACTTAGAATTAAAAGCGCGAGTAATTAAGATGACCATGCCATTAGCCGATTACATACTATAAATCAGTATGCATGGATTGGCTACAGTAGTACCGGTCATGAATTCATGAGGGAATTCTCTGGATTCAATATTGACGAATTCCATTGCACAGTGCTCAACGCCTTCTTGCGTTGGTTCAAGCACCTGGGTTTGAGCATTATCTGATAGCTGTAGAACTTGGAAGACCTCTTTGGAAAGACTTGATCAAAATAGGCGCTATAGGTGCCTTTTGGAAGCACAATTGAAGAACATAGAACTCAATGTATCTTTTTGATGCAGCGGAAAATAAAGGGATAGGAGATTGGAATACACCAATCTGTTTTTGACCTTGAATCCACGAGAAGTTCTGGAATCCACCAGGAATTGAGATAAACTCAAAGGGTTTTTTTTATAAATTAAAGTTATCAAATACAACTGATATAAACTCTTTATATAAGAACAAACAAACCCTGGGGCAACTAACAATGAAACTTAAAAACCCATGGATTAAAATAAAATAAAGTCTAAAACAAATTAATTAAATAAAATAAAACAAAATAATAAAAATAAAACTCAAAAAATAATTAAAACAGTCTTCTAGAAGCCTACGAATTTAGATATCCGTAAATAATTTGCCACGATCAAACGGTTCTTCAATCTTTATTTTCCGTCGGAAAGCGATCCCCCTTTGTTCTACATCAGTCTCCTCCACTTCAAAAGAACTCGACCTCGAGTTCATCTTGAATAAAGAAGAATAATTTGTAGAAAACAAACTCAATAATAAATTCAATAATTGAACTTGTGGTTTAAAAGTCGAAGACTTTGCAAACTCTGAAGGTACAATCATGAATTCAACACTAAAGATGAGTTCGTCAATTTCTTGAGAGGAGTCTTCTTGATTTCCAAAATTGCATTCTAGAATGATCTTTGGCTCCGGCTCTGAAAGATTCACTTGAGGCGAGGCTTCTTCAATATTGACAATCGAGTCAACATGAGCAAATTCTTCTTTAATCTGCAAAGTGATTTCTTTAACAGTCTTTTCACACACTTCAGGCTTTGCAGAATTGATTGTAATTTTGTTAAACTATTTCATGAATAAATACGTTTCATCTTTACAATAACTATCGTTGACGCTTTCATGCTATTGTTTCCAAAAAACACATCACTATCATCCATATTAATTACAAGGCAAGTAACCCTTTCGTTATAAAATTCTCCTATAGAGATCGGAACTTTACAAATCTCTGTCACATGTGCACGATCATCAATTCAAAATGGATTGCTCAACTTCATTGTCGGTAATTGAAGAGAATGAACAACCTTGCTGGCAACAAAATTCTCATGTAGATCACTATCAAGTACTGTTGACCATACCTTGTTTTTGATGTAACACGTTGTTCTGAAATCATCGTAATTCAGTAAGGTAAATATCCAATGTTCCCTGCTAGCTTCCTTTTTTTTCTCTCTCTTCCACTTCCTTTCTTCTTCTTCTTCTTCTTCTTCTTCTTTTCTGTTTTTTTATTTTCTGTCGGGCCAGATCAGCTTCGGGCTGGATCGGGTCGTAGTCTGGGTTGGGTCGGTGTTTCGAGTCGGGTCGGGTCGACGGTTAACGGGTCAGTTCGGACAACCGGGTCAGGTTGTTACCAGGTCGGGTCTGATAACCGGGTCGACTTCCGGTCGGGTTTTCTGGGTTTTCGTCGGAGGGGCGCAGAGCTGTGGCGCCGGAGGTGGAGGGCGTAGGCTGGAGAGGCGCAGAGGATTTTGTTGGGGTGCGACACAACAGAGGCGATGCCAGGCTGGGACACGGAGTCTGTGTTCGTCGGATCGGAGCTGCTCGGGCTGTGGTGCGGCGACGACGACGGTGGGTGGTGATGGCCAGGTTGTGACACGGCTTAGGAGCAGAATGGGTTGGAGAGACGCCAACTTGCAGTGGAGATTGGATCGACGGGTAGTTCGTCTTGCAGTTCTGTTTGTCGAATTTTTATTTTTGTGCAAATCAAACTGCACTTTCTTTTCTTTTTCTTTTTGCTTCTGAATCAATCGATAGATCACTCACCAGGAATCCACCAAGCTCTGATACCAATTGATGCATCGGAAAATAAAGGGACAAGAGATTGGAATCCACCAATTTGTTTTTGATCTCGAATCCATGAAAGGTTCTAGAATCCACCAGGAATTGAGATAAACTCAAAGAGTTTTTTTTTTATAAATTAAGGTTATCAAATACAACTGATAGAGGCTCTTTATATAGAAGTAAACAAACCCTAGGGCAACTAACAATGAAACCTAAAAGCCCATGGATTAAAATAAAATAAAGTTAAAAAAAAAATTAATTAAAATAAAACAAAATAATAAAAATAAAACTAAAAAAAAATTAAAACAGTCTTCTGGAAGCCGAACGAATTTAGATATCCGTAAATAATTTGCCACGATCAAACGGTTCTTCAATTTTTATTTTCCGTCGGAAAGCGACCCCCCTTCGTTGTACATCACTTTTTTAATTGTTTGATGTAATTGCCTAACTTGAATTGGTTTGAAGCTAACAAATTTTCAATCATAGCTTGCTAATACAATCTAAAAGTTCTAATAACTGAAATAGAGTCAAAACAAGGTTTAACAACAAACTCAGAAGATCAAATAGTGCAACAACACAGCAATTCTATTTACAACAGTGTAAACATCATATAGAGGAAACATCACTGTGGGAAGTTTTAAGTAGTCCACACTCAATCAAACTTCACTATGAATATAAAAGGATTGCAAGATTCATAAGTAATGATCAAACATAATCACTTTACTGATATTACAAATCAACTTTGAATCTTATATTGTAATCCTATACAATAACTAAAACAGGTTGTTCCTTTCTTTAGCAGGGGATCAATCTTCCTGCATAGACACCAAACACTGATGTATATCATCATAATCATGTTATATTCAATGTGATGAGTGGAGAACAACCTAGAATTTGATTAAACAAATTTGCAGACCATCCTGCTGAAAAATCACAAGAAAAACAGATGAATAGAAACTCAGCAATCTCAAGCCCTTCTCATACTGCTGCAGATGCATATTTATATATGTATGAGGAGCCGAGCCTCCACCAATTCAAAACATGAATGTCAATTCACAAACATAAAATCGAATACTAATTATGAGAATGATTTCGAATAATCAGCAGAGTCATTCTTGATACAGATTGTTTGTTTCCTAAACAATCTTCCTAGAATTTTTCTAAGAATAAGATTGATTAAAGAAAAAATATCAATCAAAACATGATATGCAAAATATACTTCTTACCTTCTTGAGATTTAGATCTCGTTTTGTTTCTTCTGAAGCTTGCTCTTTTAGCCTTTCCTAATTGCACCAGGAAACAATTTCTTCTGAGGCTTGCTCTTTCAGTTTTTCTTAGTTGCATCAGGAGACTATTGTTATTTTTCACAAAAAACACACCTTCAAATATTGGATATGAATGCCATATACTAACAATCCCCCCTATGACATTCATATTCAACTTGCAATGTTTTGCACCTATAATAAATCACATTGAAACAGATATACAGAATAAGTTGTGAGTCTCTCATAATTCAGCAGTGAATGCAATTCATTGAAGTGAAATATGTCCTTGAGACTTGAAATAAAGAAAATTGCAAAAGCCGTTAAGGAATCAAGACCATCATCTTCGAAGGCTAATACAAACATCACACAAGCATTAAAAACAGACATCATCCAAAATATCTTGTGCTTATGCACTTACAAACCATAATCCAGAAATATGAAAACTAAACCAGCAAAACAACTTTCACTGAAAGAAATAAAATCAAGCAAAACATTCTTAGTACTCACCCCTTTTGAATTAATATGCATGCCTTAGGGCCTCCAGTGCGGCTCATTTGGATCATCATCCACAACTGCATCTGGAAGATCTGGTTGTAGAGACCCTATGATTTCAATGATAGTGTCAGCAACTATGACAACTGTATGATGTACATTGCGAAGTTCTAGTTGAACACTGCGTAGCCTTTCATCGAGCTCATGTTGCCTTGATGTGATCAGAGCCATGTGTTCATACACTTGGCCTGCTGTAACTTGTTCTAATGGTTGAGGCACTCGTGATTGGTAGGAGGAGGATGGAGGATGTATAGAGGGTGAGCCCCGAGTATAGCGATGGTTGGAAGAACTGCTCCCTTCTCTTCTATTTCAAAAACGAAATCGTGGATGAGACTCTTCAAAAGGATGAGTTGGAAGGCCAGCAGCACGGCGGCGGCGATACCAGTCATTAGGATGATTACCTCCAAAATTGCCAGAGCCAATCAATGAAGTTTCCTTGTCCCTAGCCATAGAAAACCTGCACACTCAACACACAATGTGAGATATGCGGGCGAAGAATTAAAAATAGAAAACTAGTGCTGCCTTTTTAAAGAAGAAACCATACAGTTGCAAATGTATAAGGATAGTATTAATATTTGGCTTAAAGTATTCCCTAAGAAACCGATAATCTTGAAATATATAGAGATTTGCAGAATCTGTTCCCCTTTGGTCCAATATGCTGAGTAATAAAAGACTATCAGAGTTATTAACCAAACAAGCAAGTAAATAAAATGATCTGACAAATCTGCAGAAGAATCTGGAGAACAAGAGTGTTACAGATGTCACAAGCTTGTAACTCTCATCAGAGAGTGTTGGATTTTCTTAACTAAGACATTGATCAAGAAATTTTGTCAAAAGGTATTTGATGAATGTATATCCAGAAAACGGAGATGGTGTGATGCATGTGAGTCTTGCAAAGATAAAGTTGGATAGCAAATGTTCATAGCAGATCCAAAACACATAAGTGACAATTCATGGAAACACTTAGTTGCTTCTTTTGCAGACCTTTGATTTGATCGAGAGCAAGCTGAATATCTTTTTTGTTTTCAATCTTAGTGTACTCTTGTGGCTTGATCACCCTGAGCAGTTTACCACCACCAGAGCCATGTCACTTTCAAGTATACCAAGTTCTGCACAGCGCATAGGTTTAAATTTTATACTTAGTGTACTCTTTGTGGCTGATCACCCTGAGTGGTTCACCACCACCAGACCCATGTCACTTCCAAGTATACTGAGTTCAACACATTTCATATATTTCAAGTCACTAGGGTCATACATCAATTCAGTATGCCTCCTAAATCCTGCTGACACACATGACACACTATCATAAATAAAAACATGAGCAGTTATGAACCCTTTGATACAAACTCATAATCAGATGCAAAGTCCAAAATCAGACAACTTACTCAGAGTGAGAGAAAGTATTATGACAAAAGCAAACCTTGATCCTAGACTTAAGATCAGATTTTTCATTAGAAGATGCATTTTAGCTTTGGAGGATTAGTAATTCTAAATGCCTAAAGCATTCCTCAGCTTATGGAACCGCTCAGTATCTAGAGCTTTAGCCAGTAGGTCTGCAACTTGTCCCTCTGTGGGTACAAAGCTTAATTCCAAGATTTGATTTTCTACCAATTCTCTAATAAAATGATATCTTAGGTCAGTATGCTTTGTTTTAGAGTGAAGTATAGGATTTTTGGTAATGCATATAACACTAGTATTATCATATATAGAACATAGAGAGCTTACCTTGTGGTAATCCATCGTCTGCAAGCATTTGTTTTAGCCATAACATCTGAGTGCAGCAAGAGCCTGCTGCCACATACTCAACTTCAGCTGTTGATAGAGATATGTAGTTCTGTTTCTTACTATGCCGTGCCACCATATTGTTCCCAATAAAAAAACATCCTCCTGAGGTACTCCTTCTATCTTTTAGGTTACCACCCCAGTCATCATCTGAATATGCTGCAATTTCAATATTAGTGTCAAACATATAGAATATACCACATTTTGGTGTTTCAGCAATATATCTAATGATTCTTTTAACTACTTCTAGATGTGATTCTCTTGGATCAGACTGAAATCGAGCACAAACTCCCACACTAAATGATATGTCAGGCTTGCTAGCAGTTAAGTACAACAGGCTACCAATCATAGATCGATAGAGTGTTTGATCAACTGTTTTTCCATCCTTGTCTTAAGTGAGCCTGATTGTGGTACTCATGGGGTTAGTATCCTTCTTCTTGTTATCCAGTCCAAATTTCTTGATTAGATTTTCTGCATATTTTAACTGAGAAAGAAACATGACATGGTCAAGTTGTTTAACTTGCAGACCAAGAAAAAAAGTTAGTTCACCTCACATACTTATTTCAAACTCATTTTTCATAATGGTTTTGAATTCCTGAACAAGTGAATCTAAAGTAGATCCAAACACAATATCATCTATATATACTTGAGCAATTATCACATCAGATTTGATTCTTTTAACAAATAATGTTTTGTCAATAGAACCGCGAGTATATCCTTTCTCAACAAGAAAACTTGATAGCCTGTCATACCAGGCACGAGGAGCCTGTTTTAAACCATACAAAGCCTTTTTCAACTTATACATATATCTAAGTGATGTGGATCCTAAACCCTTGAGGCTGAGCAACATAGACATCTTCTAGTAGAAAACCATTCAAAAAGGCTGTTTGACATCCATTTGATAGAGTTTAAATTTTAGAAAACAAGCTACTGTTATAAGTACTCTTACTGACTCTAAACTAACAACAGGTGTAAATGTCTCACCAAAATCAATACCTTCTACCTGTGGATATCCTTGAGCAACAAGTTTGCATATCCTTCACAATAACTAAAACATGTTGTTCCTTTCTTTAGCAGTTGACCAATCTTCCTGCATAGACTCCAAACACTGATCTATATCATCATAATCATGTTAGATTTAATGTGATGAGTGGAGAACAACCTAGAATTTGATTAAACAAACTTGCAGACAATCCTGTTGAAAAACCACAAGAAAAACAGATGAATAAAAACTCAGCAATCTCAAGCCCTTCTCATACTGCTGCTGATGCATATTTATATATGTATGAAGAGCCGAGCTCCCCCTCAATCAAATCCCTAAACAATCACTCACCAATTCAAAACATGAATGTTAATTCACAAACATAAAATCGAATACTAATTATAAGAATGATTTCGGATAATCAGCAGAGTCATTCTTGATGCAGATTGTTTGTTTCCTAAACAATATTCTTAGAATTTTTCTAAGAATAAGATTGATTAAAGAAACAATATCAATCAAAACATGATATGCAAAAGATATTTCTTACCTTCTTAAGATTTAGATCTCATTTTGTTTCTTTTGAAGCTTGCTCTTTTAGCCTTTCCTAATTGCATCAGGAAACCATTTTTGTGAGGCTTGCTCTTCCAGTTTTTCTTAGTTGCATTAGGAGACTATTGTTATTTTTCACAGAAAACACAGCTTCAAATATTGGATATGAATGCCATATACTAACACAATCCTAAAAAGATATTATAGAAACATAAAATTCAACAAAAATAAAATTGTTGAATATTCAAACCACATGTGGACCTGATAATTCATATACGTGGCACGTGAGTCGGCAAAGTTAAAGAGACTCCGGAAGTACGTGGCGACGTGTGATTGGTCGGTCAACAACAGATTTGTCAAATCCCGACTAAAACAAATATTAAATATTGTCCGTCAATCAATTGTTAATCACATTAAATTGATTGTCTGAATTAAAATTGGATATTTAATCAAATAAATCATGTCTTAACGAGAATAATTAAATCAATAAATTAAAGATGATTTGATTTAATTATCAATCAATCAAAAATTGATTGATTCAATTATTACCAATAAGAAATTAAATTTATTTGGCATCTTCATTACATGTCATATACGGAGGAGTGTCGACAATATATATACCCTCTCTCATTACAAGAGGAGGACTTCCAACCAGAGAGAGAAAATTGCTCCCGAGAGTTCAGAAGTCTCAAAACCCTTCTGAAGAACAACCAAGATCCTAAATAGCCTGTTCTTCACCAAATCCAAACACTCATCATGTGAACAATTTTCGTGACTACTTTTCCACCTCAAGAACAAGTGCCTTGTCACCCTTGAGTCAAATCCAAATTCAGAGATAGAATCAAAGGAGTTCACAAAGATTTGTAACCTGCAAATTCATCAATAAAATTATATTATTTTTTACACGTATTATTTTGTCATTTGCGCAGATATATTTGTGTTTACAGACATCACTCAACAAGTACCAGTAGCCTTTTAGTGTGTATTCTAGTTCTAAAAAATGGTAACTACATTATAAAATACATGAGAAAATTTAGCATACCAACATTTCACAATGCTAACCATACAAGAACTGAGAGCTAGTCGAGCAGAAACACTTTAGTAGCAAATCTCACTTGCACTCCCAAAATGTACTAATCCTTGTGAATTTGTGATGAGGGGGCAAGCAAAAACGAAGCTTTACCAATTAGACTAACCAACAATTTTTTTTTCTAATTTCTAAGTGGTGCTAATATGTCCTATGTATTTAAGACGGTGGAAAATATTTAATCTACCGTTCCAATAATATATCATTTCATTCATATATTATTCATTGATCAGTATATGGGACAACATGTTGATTAGCAACATGGGACAATCAAGAGTGGCCAAAACATAACTCAGGACAAGTATATATTTACAACCGATAAAGCTGCGGTTATCCTAATAGGAAAAACTCTCTTATCTTTAAATTGCCATTCCTTTCATGACAAGAAATTTTTTTATCCTAGGGGGAGCTAGCTCCTCTCGATAAACCCAAAGTTGTGTATTCATTTTGCACTTCGAAATTTGCCACAGAAAATGACTACTTTGTCGACTCACGTATGTCCATAGACCATAGCAAATCACCATATTTCAATCGTAATTCACTTCGTCACTTCAGTCCGACATTGCTCTATAAATTGCAGTCGAGGCCTTCACAGATAACTCATCCTAGACTTTGAGAGAGAATTCTGTTCGCAGCTTTATCATCTTCTTCTCCTAGCCCCTTCATCAACATTTTTGAAGGAAATATGTCTTCAGGCTGTAACTGTGGCTCTGACTGCAAGTGCGGCTCAGGCTGCAAGTAATAGCTCTTGAATCTCCTAAACCCTAATATCCCATACAAAAAAAATTTGATTTGAATTTCTCTGTTATTCATTTTTCTCTGTGTATATATGTGCAGATGCGGCAGCATGTACCCTGACTTGGAGAACACCGCAACTGAGATCATAATTTCTGGAGTTTCACCAATCAAGACGTACGATCAATTTATCTTAGTTTTTCATATACATAGAATCATATCAACATGAATTAATAATTGAATTGCTATGATTCCAGCGGCTACTATGTAGGGTCTGTGTTTGGAGGAGAGAATGACTGCAAGTGCGGCAGCAACTGCAGCTGCGACTCATGCGGCTGCGGCAAATGATCATCGATCAAAGAAGCTCATCATAAGGCCGTCAAGAAAAGCCTTCATGTCATGGCATAGTTCTCTATAAATAAGAAAAGACTGTAAACCGTGTGTTTGTATAGTTGGGATTTACAGCGTATTTAGGTTGGAAAATTAGATTGCCATATGTGATATATGCAAATCCTAAATCCTGGCCAGCTATATGTGTAGCTAGGATTTGTGATTTGTTTTCCGGCTAGCCGCCTTTTATGTTTACCTCTTTCTTGATCATGTACGTATATCCATGTCTTAGTGTTTATTTCTTTAATGGTCAATGTTCAAAAAACGTTAGAGGTTAATTAGTTAAGCGGACAACAGGAAACTAGTGTCTAGGATTAAAATGTTTTCTACCTAGCTCTCTATACCGACTATAATCAAAACAGCGAAGCACCGTCTAATGTCTAGACAAACATTAATTGGCTGTAAACGAAGATTTTTAGAACCCTATTTGTAGTATTAGACTAATAGACTATTAGCCTCCTGTCCAAAAAGATGATTAGCCCCAATAATGTCATATTATAAATCTAGGTAATCACTGCTTAGTTGTATACTTATATAAAAATGATTAATCACATGCACTTAAAAGATATGAACGTACAGAACAAAATGACAAAATGTCAATTGATACCAAGAAGAAATAATTGGTGTATGCATTGATAATATATAGTTACACTACAAAAAAGGCAATTGAGCGACGAAAGCAAATTTTGTCGCCTAAGAGCCAAAAATCGTCGCCTAAGATAAAATTTAAAGCGACGAAAATTGAAATCGTCGCCCAAGGCCATTCCTTCGTCGCCTAAGGTCCAGTCTTGGGCGACGACAGGAAGTTTCGTCGCCTAAAGCCTAACCGTCGTCGCCTAAGATGATCATTCTTAGGCGACGACAAATATGTTGTCGCCTAAGGTTCGAAAACTTTAGGCGACGACGTCCTATCGTCGTCTAAGAGTGACCCTCTTAGGCGACATTTTTTTTAAACTTTAGGTGACGAATTTTTCGGTTTCGTCACCTAAGAGTCCTTATATTCTCAGATTTGGACAACGGCTCACTCGAAAAAAAATGGAAGAAAATTTCGGGTGTTGTCGAAATTTGTCCATACTCAGTTTGTGGAGCTATATATAGGTACGTGTGTGTGTGTGTGTATATATATATATATATGTTTTTTAGTTTTATTTGAGTTGAATTGATAGATTTTGAATTTCATTTGAGTTGATGAATTGATATATTTTGAGTGTGTGATTTAGTTGATCGATTAATATTTTGAATATGTTGATTGATTATGAATTAGTGTTCGATGTAGTTGTATTAATTGGTTGATATATTTTTACATTTAGATTAATATTATATTGAATATATATATATATGATGTTATTAATTAATTTATAATATTGTGTTGATGTTATGAAGTTGTTGATGATAATTTTGAGATATGATGGATGTATATATAGATGTTGTTGATATATAATATTGTTATTATGTAATTATTTAGTATGTATATATATATATATGTTAATTAATTAGTTTACATATGTAAGAATATTGTTATGTAATTAATTAATAATTAAGTATATATATGCATGTGTTAATTAATTAATTTGTTACTAATAATTTGTTGCATGTAGTATATTATTATATATATATAAATGAATTTGATTGAGATTTTATGTATATATGAAATTTAATTAATTAATTGTTATGTATATATATATATATATATATTTTGTGATATTTTCAGGATATGGATAAGAGTTGGATTTCGCTTCTAAGATGAGACAGAAGATATGCTAAATGAGTTTTAAGTTTTGTGCAATATCCGATGGACAATGCTGGCGGGAGTACACTTTTCTATTGCCCGTGCAAGAGATATCAGTGTCGCAGCGAGATGCATCGATTTCCGTTAGAGACAGTATGGGAGCACCTGAAGAATAATGGATTCTGGGACAGGAAAACTATCAGATACAGTTAGGGCAGTGGTTTCAGGAATGTCTATATGCTCAGTCAATAGAACAAATTCCTCCTCCCATGCCGATGCGTCATATTCTGCCTCCATCGGAACGTCCTCAGCTTTGGAAACCACAAGAATAGGATTTCATGATCGATTTAGATGATATTAAATTTACTTTGGACTAAATTTATATATTTGTACGTTTATGAACAATTTAGATAATTTGTAATGAAAATTTTGTTGTTTTGTTCTTGAAACTTTTTGTGTTGTTATTTATATTTTATAAAAATTTACAAAACTAAATAAAAAAAATACAGAAAATACTTCATGCGACGAAATAGGGTATTTTTCGTCGCTTAAGAGAGGTATAAGCGATGACTTTTGCACCATTTCGTCGTCTTAAGATCACTTAGGCGACGAAATATACCACTTTCGTCGCCTAAGAGTTTTTAATTTTTTTTTAAATATAAGGAGGCGAATATACACGTATCATCGCCAAAGGTATAACACTTAGGAGACGAAACTAGCGTCGTCGCCTAAGATCTAGACTCTGAAGCGATGAACAATTTTTCGTCGTTTAAGAGTATCACTCTTAAGCGACGACACTAGTTTCGTCGCCTAAGAGCGAGACTTTTAAGTGACGAAAATTTTTTCGTAGCTTAAGAGTCTAGATCTTAGGCGATGACGCCAGTTTCGTCGCCTAAGAGCGAGAGACTTAAGCGACGACGGCTGTTTAGGCAACGAAATGTGTGTCGTCGCCTTAACGTAACTCTTAGGCGACGACAGGGATTTCATTGGTCGCCTAAGATCTTGGGCGACATACTTCTTGCGACGACACCTTAAGCGATGACGCTTCGTCCCCTAAGATCTTGGGCGACGAAATTTTTTAACAGGGCGACGAAATTGCTTTGTTGCCCAAACACTCTGTTTTGGTAGTGTTAGTGTTGAAAGCTGATACTAACCTTATCTTACTTTAAGTTTTTAAAGTAGAGAACTCTCTAGCTATTTCAGATTACTGTTCAGATAATCTTTTGATTAACATTTCTTTTGGTATATTCTAGCTAGAACACAATTATTGTACCAGTAGGCAGTAGTAAGATGATTATTTATTTTGAATAATGTAGTACCATTGTACTACACAGAAGCGTGCCACAACCCACGATTCCCTCTTCCGAAGCAGAAGCGAAGCGGATCTGTCGCAGAAATAGTAGGAATCATTCGAAATCGAGCTTCTTGGAAAATCTTGATTTGAAGTGTGGAGGAAGGGTGCACTTCCTAAGTGGAAGCTGCACGGTGGCAATAGTCGGAAGCTTGACGGCCAAATCAGAAGATATATCTTCACCGAGACTATAACTATCGGCACCGAGACTATACCGAAATTATGTGATTTTTCAAACATAGACGTATTTCACAATTCCGGTCATATCTTATTTCATGACTTTTTTTCGTTTGAAGCTTCTACGTATAAGGTTTATGGTTTAGGGTTTTAGCCGACGAAATTAGGATAATTCATCGGTTAAAGTTAAATAAATAAATAAAATAAATAACTTTCGCCCACGAAATAATATACTTTCATCGGCTAAAGTACCCTCAAATTTTCAAAATTTCTGGCAATATTTTTGACAATAGCCGATGAAAATATATGATTTGTCGGCTAAAGTCCTTTGAAATTGAAATTTTAATTAATTTTAGACGACGACAAAATTAAAATTCGTCGGCTAAAGTACCCTCAAAATTTTCAAAATTTCCGCCAACGCCAAAAATTTTAACTTTAGCCGACGAAATTCAATATGTTCGTCGGCTAAAGTACCCTCAAAATTTTCAAAATTTCCGCCAAAATTTTTAAATTTTTTCTATATCTTTCTCTTTCTCCATCATCTTTTTCATCTCTCTACCTTCTCCTCCTTCTCCTCCTCCTTCTCCTTTTCCTTCTACTTCTCCTCCTTCTCCATCTCCTTCTCCATCTCCATCTCCATCTCCTTCTCCTCCTCCTCCATCGCGGCTCCTCCTCCACCACGGCATCTCCTCCTCCAAACACCACCAAACACCGCGGCTACTCCTCCTCCAAACATCGCGGACAAAATTTAAACTTTAAGCTGAAAAACGAAAAAGACGAAGAAAAAAAAGCAATCGAAATAAAAAAAATTCAAAATAAACATTTTTAAACTTTAGCCGACGTAATCAAACTTTAGGCGGCGAAATTTATACTTTAGCTAAATTCAAAAGTATATTATTTAATCAGCTAAAGACCAAATATTCGTCAGCTAAAGTCCAAACTTTAGGCGACGAAAAATTTCTTCGTCGGCTTAAGTGACAAAATTTCGTCGTCTAAAGTCCAAAAATTCGTCGGCTAAAGTCCAAACTTTAGGAGACGAAAAATTTCTTCGTCAGCTAAAGTGTGGACTTTAGCCGACGACTGTCAATATTTTCGTCAGCTAAAGTATAGCCGACGACTTTTTCCCGATGATACTTTAGCCGACGAAAAAGTTTAACAGGCCGACGAATTTTTTTCGTCGGCTAAAGTTTTTTTTTCTAGTAGTGTGGGTTGGGTCTGAAAATAAAAAGGCTTTGATGGTTCTGCTATGGTAGGTAGTTATGCTAAAAAGGGAGAGTATATGTGTACGGTGAACCTTCTTATTAGTGTGATCATCGCACTTCTCCACACCTTAGTTTTATTTGATTTGTATTTATTGTTTACAATGAATAGAAAGGTTAGGAAAACTAGTGATATTTATGTGTTTTTAACTAAAATATAATATATATTATTTTATTACATCGCTTCCAAACGACTTGCTTCAATCGAATTTTGGACAAAAAACACTTTCGCGTTTCCGTGCAACGTACACTACAACAAAAAGACTTTAGCCGACGGAATTACATACCCAGCCGCCAAAATAGTTCGCAAACTCCTTGTTGTGGTAGTCGAGATCACCTTGAATGTTTGGACAGTATAAATGGATGTCTTTCTAGTATTCAACTTCTGGACAGTTAATCAATACCATACCCACCAGTGGGCTATGACTAGCTCATGTGGTTGCAACTTGTAGGAGTCTGGAAAAATTTCATAAACTTCAACATCATTGAGACTATGGAAAGGTTGAACTTCGGTACATCTACCGGTATGGTTTGTGGATTTTCCTTCAACGCTCCTAAATACAACTTCATATAGGTGACGCACTCTTGTAATATGTTATGATTTATAATCTCCTTCAGCTATACATCCTTCATGCGCGGATTTATTAGCCACATAAGCTTTATAGTCTCCAGGTTGCCTATATATAAATAAATTATTGTAATATGTTATGATTATATATTGAACATGTAAATTATGAATTTAGGTGTAAAAACATACATTTCCATGAGATACAACCAAGTATAGTGTACTGGACCGGTAAGCAACAATTGCTCGGGAAGATGGATCATCAGGTGGGGCATGATGTCAAAAAAATTTGGAGGAAATATCCTCTTAAATTTACACATGATATAAATAATGTCCTCTTGCATTTCTTGGAGGTCCAATTTTGTCACTTCCCGTGTGCATAACTTCTGGAAGAATCTTGACAACGCTATAACGGCTCCACCACCTGACGGGGAAGGAACGGTCGAATGAAAATAGGAAAGAGACGTTGTAGCAGAATATGACAGTCATGACTCTTTAACCCGTATATTTTATTGTCCTAAATGTTTACACACCGGGCTATATTTACTGCGTAGCCTAAATGATACTTCACAGAACTCATCCACCTGAAAATTACGTTCTTCTGGTCAGGCTTCACGGTGTAAAGAGCTTGAGGCATTTTTTCTTCCTTTCTTTCAACGACAAATGTCTTCGTATCTCCATTTTTTTAAGATCAATGCGTGCCTTCGGACTGTCTTTCGTCTTCCCCTCTAAGTTTAGCATGTTCCCACCACACTGTCGCACACATTCTTTTCTATGTGCATCACAACTAGGTAGTGCCTGATCAACAACTTACTCCAGTATGGGAGTTCCCAGAATATGCTCTTATGTGTCTAAAATTTATACCTATCGGGTCTGTCAGGTATTGCCGCCATAATATTGGGATAATTGCTGAGCTGCCCAAAATCATACGCATTAAGCACTGCTAAAATTTCTTCCCCCGTCCATCTTCTAGGAGGCACATCGTTTTTTACAGTCCCATTAAATGCCTTGTCATCGAACCGCCATTCGTGATCATACGGAAGGAGAGTACGGTGACCCAATCTGCATATCTTGTTGCAATGACTACTACTTTGCTCATCGCTAAGGCACTCTGGACAAGCCTTGTATCCCTTAACAACGTTGCCCGACAACATCCCACGGGCAGGAATATCATTGATGAAACCAATAACCATGGCATGCATCTGGAACATCTCGTGCATGTACTTATCATAAGTGGGATGACCAACGTCCCAAAAAACTTAAACTCTTCAATCAAGGGTCTCAAATACACATCGAGACACTTCCCTGGATAACAGGGCCCCGGAATCAACAAACTCAACATATTGTATTCCTTCTTCATGCACATCCATGGAGGAAGGTTGTATGTTACCAAAATCACCGGCCATACACTGTATTGAAGACTCATGTTGCCAAAAGGATTGAACCCGTCGGATGAGAGCCCGAGCCTAACATTTCGGACCACTGTCGTAAAATGAGGAAACTCACGGTCTATAAGCTTCCAAGCCTCCCCGTCGGCAGGGTGTATAAGGGTATCTTCGACATGTAATTCCCTATCAGCGTGCCATCTCATAACTTTGGTCGTGTGTGAAGACATGTACAACCGTTCTAGCCTATCCCTCAACAGGAAATACCGAAGTACCTTCACAGGTTTCCTATTGCCTGCAGGAGTCAGCTTATACCTGTCACTCTGACACACCAGACATGCGTCAAGGTCACCAAGGTCATTGCGTTCTGGATCTTTACCCTAGAAGAGAACACAGTCATATCTGCATGCATGGATCTTGATGTAGGAAAGCCCAAGATCTTTCAGGATACATCGAACCTTATGATGAGTGGTAGGAAGACGATGACCGTGGGGCAGCATCGAAGCAGTATACTGTAGATAGTCATCAACAGCCTTCACGGTCGATTTTGTCTCAACTTTAATTTTCATAACGTCCATCACACTTTTAAGAACCGTCTTCTGACAACCGGGGTACACAGGGGTCTGTTGGAAAGCAAGTAGTTTGTTGTACCTGTCAATATCAGAAGTGTTGACAACTCTAGGGAAGGGCTGCACTGGCTCAGGCATATACGGTCCATCAGAGCATACACCGGTCTCATAAGGAAACATATCGTTGATGAAGGCCGTTGTTGGATCGTTGGATGTACTGCCCGTCTCAGAAAATTGCCCTTGATCATGCGGATCCCCTGATGACGTTTTACCTTGATATATCCAACATGTGTACTTCTCCCAAAACCCATTACTCTTAAAGTGTTGTCAAACATTGTCAATTGCAAATCGATGCATATCGCTGCGACACTGACATTTAGTGCACGGGCAATAAAAATTGTATTCCTTTAGCATTATCCATCACATATTCAATAAAACTATTAACTCCTTTATCATATCTTTTGTCCTATTTTGGAAGCGAAATCCAACTCTTATCCATATATATCCTGAAAATATAACATAATATATATGTATAAACTCTAATTAATTAATTAATTAAATTTTCAAATCATTTAGTATTATATCTATGGTTAACGTACAATTAATTAATAACAAATTAATAATTAACACACATATATATAAAGATATATATATATATATATACTAATTACTAATTATATAACAATATTATATATATATATATATATCAATTAACATCAATCATAATCAACACAATATTATAATTTCATTAATATATATATATATATATATCTAGCTACTACTACTTATTAATAACAACAACTTCATATATATTATAAAATCAAAATCTATCAACTCAATCACACTCAAAATCCAATAATTCAACTCAAATTAAAACTAAAAATCAATATATATAACTCAAATAAAACTCTTAAATCAACTCAAAATCAAGATATATACACATATAAGTACCTATATATAGCTCCACAAAATAATTTTGGACAGATTTCGACGACACCCAACAATTTCGACAACACCCAAACTTTTTCTCTCGTTTTTTTTTTCAAATGAACTGCTGTCTAGATCTGGAAATATAAGAACTTTTAGCCGACGACATTACATATTTCGTCGGCGGCTAAAATTTTAAAATTTCGTCTGCTAAATTTCCCACTTTAGCCAACGAAAATTTACCTTAGCCGACGAAAACAACTTTCGTCGACCTGTTTTTTTTCTATCGGCTATAATGTTTATGCTAGTAGTGGTAGTGTAATCCTCAACTTAGGTGACAGAATCCATTTCCGTAGCCAAAGTATTACTTAGCCAACAAAAATACATACTTAGCGGACGAAATAAATTCAATAGCAAACAATTGAAATAAATTAACCACTTAGGCGACGAAATACTTATTCCGTCTCCTAAGAAAATTGTTAGCCGACAGAAAGTTTTATCTTAGGCGACGAAATACATTTAAAAAAAATTGATTTTTTTAATAACTTAAGCTATGGAAATATAATTTTCAGTCACCTAAGCTAAATATTTTGAAAAAACAAAATTCTCGCCAAAAATTTCACAAAACTTGAAAAAAAATTTGATTTTTTTAATCACTTAAGAGACGGAAATATAACTTTCCGTCGCCTAAGCTAAAATTTTTTAATTTTTTCCCGCTAAAAATTACACAAAATTTGATTTTTTTCCCGATCGATTCCAATTTTATATATAGCCAGCCTCTCAATCTCTAACTCATATCTTCTTCTTCTTTTATCCGGCCCTCATCTCTTCTTCATTCTTGGGCACGAATCGAAGAATCGATGTTTTGGCGAGCTGGGTTTAAAGAATCGATGGCGATGGCGTAAACGCTCCGGATCATACGGTGGCAATCCTCGACGGAGCACTTAATCTCAAGGTGGTTTAGGACGAGGCGGAGCTCTTCGGCGGAGATGAGGTAGTTGCGGTAGTCCTGGTCGTAGAGACCGAAGGCGTCCTTGAGCTTGGCGGAGGAGCCGTCAGGAGGTCTGGCTACCCAAGGCATTGAACTCGTCGATGTAGATGAACCCGTCGGGGTCTTTGTCGAGGTCGACCATCGATCACGCGCTGGAGCTCATCTTCGGGATGGATGTTGGAGGAGGGGGAGAGGTTGGCGACGTTGTATACTTAGAGGATTGGAGTATGAGTTGGAGCTGAAAAGAGAGAGATGGCAGAAGTGAGCAATAGGAGGTGGTGGTGGTGTTGGTTGTACGGTGAATTGGAAAACCAGAAAAAAAAAATGGTGTTGACAGGTGAATTGTGAAACCCAGAAAAAAAAACCTAAAAGCAAAAAAACGCCAGTTGGTCTAAAAAAATTAAATTTTTACTTCCGTCGACTAAGATTTTAGCCGTCGGCTAAGACACACTTATGAGAAGAAATATATTGAATTCAGTCAGCTAAGACACACTTAGGAGACAAAAATATTTTGAATTCTGTCGAGTAAGATGAATATTAATTAGTTTTTATTTTAAAATAATTTCGTCTACTAGGATCTTAGCTGACAGAATGATTCTGTCGGCTAAGATTCTAGTAGACGGACCTTAGTAGACAAAATTTATGTCGATTATGTTGTTTCTTAGTCGACGTAAAAATTTATTACGTAGACTAGTATCTTCACCGACGCGTCTTAGCCGACAGATCTTAGTCGACGAGAAAAGACTCTTAGCAGACGAAATTGTTCCGTCAGCTAAGAGTCATAATCCACTAGTGGTGGAGGTGTGTTTCGTGATGCCTCAGGTGGTTTTTTAGGCGGTTTTGTCAATCACTAGGATAATATACTTTCTTTTATTTGGAGCTTTATGCTGTTTAACTCGACAATTGAAATTGCGCAAGATAGTGAGTTTGTATCTATTTATTGTTGGAAAGTGACTCTGTCAGTGTGGTAACATGCTTCTCTTCTAGGATTTTTTCTTCTCCATGAAATTTAAGAGTTCGTTAGGGCAATTGTCTTTCTATAATCTGCCAAATAAAATTTCATTGCAATCATAATTTTAGGGAAGAAAATATGGTAGCTGACAAGATGGCAAGCTTGAGGCTGAAAAATGCATAATTTACTTGGTATGATAACCCCCTACTAAGCTTCATACATTCTTATGGGCGTATTTTTTGGTTTCCCAAATTATCAGTATTCATAATGAGAGGATTGGCTGAATTTTTATGATTAGGAAAAAAAATCAAGTTGATATGTTGTTTTGTTTGCTTTTGAAATAGTTCTCTATTCCTATCCTCTTATAATTTTTTTTATTATTGTTAAAAAATCTAGTAAGGGACAAACAGTGAGTTTCCTATTGTAGCAGTCCCCTTTCGAGTAGATTGGGTGCTCTATCACTTCACAAAGTGCTACAGAGATAAAATCAGTAGAGAAGTTGAGGCTTCTTCTATTGCAATCAGGAATTCTTCCCCATGGTTGGAGACCACTCTTGATAATTGATGCTTTTGCGGAGAAGGGTGATATAAGGAACGTTGTGAAGTTGTTTGAGGATCTAACTAAAGTAAAGTACATAAGGTACACTTTTGTATACAACACTTTGATCAAGGCTTATGTGAAGGCCAAAATTTATGATCCAAATCTTTTGAAGAGGATGATTCTAGGAGGTGCACGGCCAGATGCTGAAACCTATAGTCTGATGAAACTTGCTGAGCAGTTTCAAACTTGATTTTGGTTTGTAATATAGTTGTAACTGTAATGTTTTGTTATACATTGTACTCATTCTTCTTGGGCAAGGTTCCCCAATTTTGTTAATGGGAGATAATGAGATGGAGGAGCATGTATCTAAAATTTCTATCTTCTGCTTGTCCTCCCCCACACGCACACAGACACACCCCACCACTTCTAGCTGAAACCAGAAGCATCATCTTATCTCCAACTCCCCAACCCTTCTCCTTCGCCCTCATACACGATATTTGAGGTTGTTTACGGTACTTTAATGTATATCATACATTTATTTATCATTAATTGAACAAAAATAAGTAGTTAAATAAGTAAAATTTACAATATTCACAATAAAATTTACAACATTCATAACAAAATTACTACATTTATTTTATAGATTTACATATAATTGTACCAAGTTACTACAATGACAACAAATTGTATATAAACTTGTAAATTGTATTATGTTGAGTAATTATCTCTAATAGAACAAATATTAACTAAATAACAACTAAATTTACCAAAATGACAGAAAAATTGTTGTTATATCGATAAATGTAGCTATCACAAACAGGTAGGTATCGTAGAAAATTTCATTGTTCCTTGTTTCATATCTTCAGACACAACTCTGACTTCAATTTACATCATCCCACTGCTTTAAGAGTTTAAGCTGCAAACATGAACATCTATTTCTAGCTGATAAATTTTAATTTTCTCAGTTCTCAAAATCATTTACTTGCTTAATGCTGAACTGTTATCACTATATAAATGCATAGACCAAATATTCATCAATCAACATAGGTAGTTGAATATAACATGATTATTTACCCTGCGAGTGTGAGTTATCTATTCTTAGGGTATGATTACTGTAGATCATGCACAGTTTTTCCGTTTGAATTATCTATTATCTCTATCAAGAAGACTCATGAGCAAATAATGATAAACCAAGTAAAGGTTTTTCCGTTTGAATTATCATGAGCAAATAATGATAAACCAAGTAAAGGTTTTTCCGTTTGAATTATCTATTATCTCTATCAAGAAGATTCATGAGCAAATAATGATAAGCCAAGTAAAGACCTGAATCCTAATTCGTATAGCCATCGTGTATGTTTTTTTTATTATCAATAAATTTTCGGGTTAGGACGGAAAAAAAATTCGGATAACCGTAACATCGAGAACAGTTACAATGTTCTTAACTTTATATCAAACAAAGAAAATTAAGTTCATGTCATTCAAGGTTTACCAGCTTCAAAACAACTCCTTAGCCAATGAAATATCAAATATTCAGTGGGTTTCACAACTCCTCTTACCAGCTTCAAAACAAACTCCATCTTTGAAGCCAAAATAATTATCTTGAGTGGGTTTCACTAGTATAGTTTTCCTAATCCAAATGGGAAACACAATTATCATGAGCATTAACAACAAGCTAAGGTTATTCAATTCTTATCCAATGCCAAGCAGGTGTGCAGGACTACTCCCCCACTGGTTTATTAATTATCAATGTGGATAAGGTTAACCAAATTAGAAGTATATTTGGATTACCTTGTCCAGTTCTATTGTAGACTCTCAATTTCTCTATAAATACACACCATGACCCTTGTTCAAACTCCACCTCATTACTCTTCTTCCCCCTCTTGTTCGTTTCTAAGTATTGCAAAACAGTTCGTTTCCAAACCTTTTTGCTCGAGTTATTTGTTCAAACAATGCCTCCTGTAGGTATTGCCAATAGCGGCGGCAAGGAGTATCCTGGAGTACTCACCTGGGATGTTATCAAGACATGCATCATCGCCGCCATGGGAGGGCTGATATTCGGGTACGATATCGGCATCTCCGGTGGTGTAACCTCCATGGACTCGTTCCTAAGCAAGTTCTTTCCTTCTGTCTACCATAAAAAGGCGCTGGACAAGTCAACCAACCAGTACTGCCAGTATGACAGTCAGGTGCTGACCATGTTCACCTCTTCCTTGTACTTGGCTGCTCTCCTGGCCTCGGTTGTCGCAGCCACCGTGACTCGGAAGTTTGGCCGGAAGACGACCATGTTCTTCGGTGGTGTTCTCTTCTGCGTCGGCGCTGTCATCAATGCGGGTGCAATGAAAGTGTGGATGCTAATTGTTGGCAGGATACTCCTCGGTTTCGGTATCGGATTCTCCAATCAGTCTGTGCCGCTCTACTTATCAGAGATGGCACCATCCAAGCACAGAGGATGGCTCAACATTATGTTCCAGCTTTCTATCACACTTGGCATCCTTGTCGCCAATGTGGTCAATTACTTCTTCGCCAAGATAGATGGCGGTTGGGGATGGCGGTTAAGTTTAGGAGGTGCAATGGTCCCTGCTCTTATCATCACCATTGGCTCCCGCATATTGGCAGACACACCAAACTCTATGATCGAGCGTGGCCAGCGCGACGAGGCTGAGATTCAGCTCCGGAGGATTCGCGGCGTAGATAATGTCAGGGAGGAGTTTAGCGACCTTATTTTTGCTAGTGATGAGTCCAAGAAGATAGAGAAGCCATGGAGGAATCTGCTCAAGAGGAAGTACAGACCTCAACTTTGCATGGCAATTCTGATCCCATTCTTTCAGCAGTTCACCGGTATCAATGTGATCATGTTCTATGCTCCTGTGTTGTTTAACACAATTGGTTTCGGAAGTAATGCTTCTCTCATGTCAGCTGTGGTCACTGGAACTGTTAATGTTGCTGCAACAGGTATTTCCATGTATGGTGTCGATAAGTGGGGAAGGAGGAAGCTCTTCCTCCAGGGCGGGACTCAAATGTTGATATGTCAGATAGCTGTGGCGGTTTTAATTGGTGCAAAATTTGGATTAAATGGAAACGTTGATAACTTGCCAGCTTGGTATGCATATGTTGTGGTAGCTTTCATATGCGCATATGTAGCAGCGTTTGCTTGGTCTTGGGGTCCTCTAGGTTGGCTAGTCCCCAGTGAAATCTTCCCCTTGGAAATCAGATCAGCTGCTCAGAGTATCAATGTGTCAGTCAACATGATCTTCACCTTCATTGTGGCTCAAGTCTTCTTGACAATGTTGTGCCACTTGAAATTTGGGCTCTTCTTCTTCTTTGCCTTCTTCGTGTGTGTCATGTCCGCTTTTGTTTACTTCTTCATGCCGGAGACAAAGGGGATCCCGATTGAAGAGATGAGTAGGGTGTGGAAGCAGCATTGGTACTGGAAGAGATTTGTTACTGATGCAGATTACCCCAATGATGGTTTTGAGATGACCAAGCCAACAATCGTCACAAATGTGTAATTCGTCATCGGCAAATATGCCTCTTCATTTTACTTGTTTAGTTTTCTGTCCTTCAATTTATCTTTCTAACCAAAAAAAGAGAGAAAAGAGAGAGAGTATCTAGATAGGCATTGGTGATTGTAATTGTAGTTTTCCCTTTTTTTTTCTTTATTCAACTTTGCTGTTCGTTTTTGTTGTAATTGATCATGCTGAGATGCCTGCAAGTTTGCAATGGTTATTTTTCAGTAATAATTATATGTTTTATTTTTACAAATTTGGGTTGAATTTTTTTGACTTCACCTGATGTTTTCGGTATCATGGTATAGTTAGACACTTCTGTCAATTTTACCTTCTACTTTCTTCTTTCATCTAACAAGGCCTTCATTGCGTTGCATCCTATGCCTAATTTCAATGTCATGTGAATTGGAAGCTTTGTCTTGCATATAACTGGAACTCAGATTATTATGAAGATGCTCTGAGCTTCTTTCAAATTAAACAGAAACTACCTACTATTATAACTATGTGCTGCTGGCAACGTCATGCTTGTCTGATTGGAGATACATTGCTGTTCATCTTGAGAATTGCTTCATGGCGAAGCTGCAAGGTCATATGGATCCTTAATGAATGAAAAGTATAGCTATTTGCCCCCATGCAACATGGTTCTTTGAATATCTGGACTCGAGGAGCTCAGGCTGCTCAGCATCACGGTGTCCATTTTCTTTCTCTTATTAGGCAAGTTAAAATACGCACACAGATTAAGGGAGTTGCATCAACATCAAACTCACACCAACATCAGCTAGCACCTAATATATAGTTATAAACCCATGCACACATCTAAATAAAAGATGATATTTGATATTCAAAATCCATTAGATAAAAACTTCAGTAATACGGCTGAAGAACCCTTGCATCATTCTTTTTACAACAAAACAAATTCACAAAGGAAGATGATACAAGAAACCTCCTACTTCTACAGAATCTACAGTGAGATTGTGTTGAATGTTAGTTCCACGTTCAGGTTAGATAGTTGAGAAATTCGGCAGCAGTGGCAATGGCACCTCCAGTGATTGCATCGACCAGAATCCTGTCCTTTTTAAGTATATTTTATGAGTATTTTGGTGCAACTTTATTTTTAATAGGGTTACTCTGACTTTTCCTCTGCAAAGCTGACACAGTTCTCGACTTGACGCCAATTCTTTGATCATGGGGGAGAATTCCCGCCAATTCTTAAACACAATGTACTTCTCCTGCTAAAATTGTAGATAGGGGTCTCATCCACTCATTAACTTAAGTGAAAATTTAATAATGAGTTAATCTTAACAGACCCAAATCTTGATTAACCCCATAAATTTACTTCTAAAACATATAAATAGTTCTAATAATATTAACATATAATTACTCCATGTGACAAGAAGCAAATCCAAGACCATCTCTTCCATATAAAATGATATGTTAAAGTTAAACCCTCTTATCCAAACACAAAAACACCCTTATCTAAACCACACAAAAATATGTCGGGCTCCTAAGAGCTGAAATCAACTTTGGAAGAAACCACTAAATCAGCCGTAAGATCAGTTGTTAGGGATTTGTTTATCTGAATCGTTGAAAATGGCATGGTACAAGCGTGGATCGCCTGGAAACCCAGACTGTGAACCTCATTATGATGAGCTCTTGATGTATATTCTATTTTAGGACCTTTTCTGTTAGTTTGAAGCCAAATAATCAAATTTATTGTTTATTGTCATGAAAACTTGAAAAGGACTTAACAAGCTGTGTGGTCCTGTTCTATTACTATCCATGAATATAGTTTACCTATAAGCATTAAACAGTTTCATGCTCAATGAACTTCTCTTATTGCAGTTACGGCGACAAGTTGACTTCAAACTCTTATGTGGGGGGTAACATAGCTTGGTTTGATTTTTGTGACAGATCAGATGTCAATGCCTGAAATAAACTTGATGGTGTCAGAGTTAGGATACAACAAAGATCCTCATCAAGTTCAGAATATTAAATACTGGTATAAAGTGTTTGCAGTTGATATTTCAGATGGCTTGACCTTGCTCCAGGTTGATAATGATGTCAGTGATTTGGTTTTAGTAGTATCTGCTGGTGGAAGGGATGTAGACATATTGTTGGAGCACGTGAACATCTGTGAACTTTTACAAAGCCAAGTACAATCTAATGTGGATATGTATGATACTGATGACGAATTGATGGAAGTCACACTCTCAGAACTTGTGAGCTGGACAAAGAAAGGCAAAGAAGTTGCAACCAATAATCATTTGTCTAGAGATACTACAAGAAACCAGAAAGGAAAAGGTGTTGCAACTAATGTTTCTGTTCTGAAGTGGTCTAACAAGGAGAGTGAAGCTGCATATTCAGAGTCAGAAGATGATTCACAATTGTCATATGTGGAAAGTGAATATGGTGGAGATGAGAATGATGATACTGTCTGGCTTAAGAAATTTGTTGATGAGTATGCTGAATGGGTTGGTTCCATGAGTAAATCTACCCAGGATGAGGGAACCAGTAAAGACTTTCATTTTGAGATAGGTGGCATTGATGTCGAAGAAGAGGAACGTGATGAAAATGCACTGCATAGTGCATCCGATTCAAATGATGAGAACAAGAAAAACAAATTCCTTGAATTCAACTGAAAGGACCATATGGTGGCCAACTACTAACTACTATTGGTATTGATGCAAATAATCAATGTTGGGTGATTGCATATGCCGAAGTAGAGGTAGAGAACAAAAGCCCATGGGTGTGGTTCTTGGAATATCTTATCAAAGATTTGGAGGTTAAAGACCAGTATAAATACACATTCATGTCAGAAAAACAGTAAGGGCTAATTAATGCCTTTGAGGTAGTGGTGCCAAACTCTCATCAACGGTTCTGTGTTAGACATTTGCTTAGTAACTTCAAGTTACAATTTAAAAGCAAGGCACTGAAGGACAAGCTGTGGGAGTGTGTAAGGGCTACAACCGTTCCAGAATTTGGAAGGAAGATGGATGAGATGAAGAAATTATCCAAAGAAGAATATGAATGGCTTGCACGGTAGCCACCTAGTCAATGGTCGAAGTCTCACTTCAACACCATTCCTAAATGTGATATGCTACTGAACAATATTTGTGAGTCCTCTATAAGTTTGTAAGATTTCTAATTAATTATTAAGCATGTATATATGACAATCTTCTTAACATGTGAGTCATTCAATGTACAACTGATACCAGCTAGAAGTAAACCAGTATTAACCAGTACGGAGATGATAAGAACCTTGCTGATAAAAACGATTCAAGTAAGAAGAGATGGAATGAGGAAGTACATGGGGAAAATATGTCCTAAACCCCAAAAGGTGCTAGATGCTAACAAGATTCTAGCCGAAAAATGGACCACTACTTGGAATGGAGCTGAAAGATTTGAAGATAGTTGTAAGAGTGGGCAATATGTTGTAGACTTTCATGAGGGGACATGTAGTTGCTGGAAGTGAGACCTTACTGGCATTCCATGTGAGCATGCAGTTGCAACCATCAATTATGTGGGGGTTTAAAAATGGCTGAGGACTATGTGCATAACAAATACTCCAAATAAACTTTCTTGAGGTCTTATGAAAATCTTATCAACCCTTTAATTGGACCATTACTTTGGAATCAAACTAGCCACCGTCCGATAATACCCCATACATACTACAAGCCTTTTGGGAGACCTAGGAAACAGAAAAGAGCCAAGTGAGTTGGAAAATACTAGCAAGCTTCCTCGGTCAGGCAGAAAATCTTCTTGTGGAATTTGTCGCCAAAAGGGCACAATGCTAGAACTCATCACAAGCATATTGCACCTAGGCCTAAAGCAATGCCCAAGTCTAAGTCTGCGGCATCAACTTCTGAACCATCAACTGCTCCTAAAAACAACAGAGCAATGAAGAAGGTACAATTTTGTATCACTTATAATTTCTTAGTTCATATATGTGTTCAAATTTATTTACACGCAAATAAAGTGCCGAAAATAGATATGTTTAATCTGTACTATCTACATCTGGACCTTCCAAGAGTCCCAAGCAGAGAGTAGTGACAAAGAAGGTGCACTATCAATTATGGTTGTTTCTTTAATCACAGAAGATCCTCATTTTGTTATGGTTATTGACTTGCTCTTTAATTTGGATGTATAGAGTCTTGCTCATTTAGTCTCACCCTCGGGACAGTCAACATCAGGAACAAAAAAGAAAACAACAGGAACAACATGAAATAAGAAGGAATAATATAGAGGTTTATATCTATTCTTTTGCCCTTTAGTTGTTTTAGAAACGGATAATGTAATTGTTGATTTTGTAGAGTAATGGACAAAATGCAAGTGCAAGTGAAGGTCGTCCACGGGGAAGTGAGTGGTTTCACCTGTGAAGAAACTCAATGAAAACCACAATTGTGAAGAATGCCATTATCAAGTACATGTAGTATTCTGAACTCCCTTGTGTCGTTGGTTATTTTTTGCAAGTTGATAGTGGCAATTCGGTGACTTTTGTAATATTTTTGTTGTCTTATGCCAATGTGGTTAGTGATTTAGAGGGTTTTTTTTAGCATGATCGTACTTGTATTGCAATGGATGATGTAAATATGTAATATATGTTATGTGAATGTTAAACTCATATCTAGTTCTTTTGTTGGCAATGATTTATTATGAACCTTTTGCTTAAATATTCTTTGCCAAGTTCTAGTTTATTTTCTGGGTTGTTATTTGGCTATCTTTTTTAAACTCAAGTGCTTTGTTGATTAATGATTTTGCTGGGCTGTTGGTTTTGAATTTGAATGGAATCACATCACTGTATTGAAAGGGTAGAAAATTTAGTCATTCAGAGGGAAAAATCATATTAAAATAGAGTTGCACCAAAATACTCATAAAATATACTTAAAACTGACTGTTATAGGTCCCATACATGTCACGTAGTAGAAAACGGTCGAAACTGACGGAGGTACTAACTTGTCAAACAAGGAGAACTTCAGGTATGAAAACGTAAGATTTCAATAGTTAGGTACCAAAATGAAAGTGACTCCATAGTTCAGCAGGTATTTTGTAATTAATCCTAAGTATATATGATTACAAGTGCAATGCTATATTATGAACTTCCCCAATTGTTGTTTAGCCATGGTTTAATATCCTTTTCCAGGTTCTTGTGTATCTTAAATCTTTCAGTACATCAGCAAAAGTGTGGTGGATTCATAACAGTTTCTGTGGAGTCAGATGTAAACAATTTGAAATGGATAGTAGTGAACAGACACATTTTGAATGTAACAACAGAAAATAAGGCAAACAACAATCAGATATAACGATGAATTTGCAATTAGTCTTGCAATGAGGAAGAAAACACAGCACAGATAATGAAAAAAGAGGTAAAGTTGGGATCAAGATGAGGATGCAGTTTAGCTAAACACACAGAAAGAAAATTTGTTTGACAATGGCCAAATTCATTGCTTTAAAATCTACTTTCGAGAAAACAATATAATCCAAAAACTCAAACCGAGTAAACAAGGATTTGCCTCCACCTTATTCTGCCCCCAAGCAAAGAAAAGGCAGAAATATAACCCTTGCTATATAACCCTTTCTCACAACTTCATGCCTTTCATTAGGCTTATACGTTGGCGCCGGAATCACAGACCAAGCACATGACCCACCAACTCGGAAAATCCTCTCATTCTCTCCCACCAAAACCCACACCTCTTTCCCCCCAACCGGAACCATCCTCGCACCATGTGCTTTTAGTCTTGGCCTCAGGCCACTGCCCAAGCGATCCTCAGGCCTTTCAATTATTTGGTTAGGCAACTGAGTAGCCTGCGGTTACATAATAACATTGGCTTAGTGACCACATCATACACCCACAACCTTACACCCAAGCGGTATGAAGAGTCAGCATCAGTAGAAGCTGATTGAGTGATGTAGCAGAGAACCCTTCTGCGCCTTAGGGAACAAATGATTCCAGAGAACGTCAAGAGTTGTTGGTTGGGTTATACATTTCAGCTGAAAGCTTGAGGGCTGCATTGCTACCACCACCAACCACAAAGAACCTGTCTTTGTGAGCAATGTCGTATGCAAATGCTCACTGGTTTGTTATGTTCTTCAGTGCTTCCCACTGCCATGTTTTTAGATTCATCCGTTCTGTCGAGTTCAGATGAGATAAAGGAACACTATCTGCATTACACCAAGCATCACAAAGTAAGTACTGAGTGTTAGAGAGGAAAGATTCCACATCAGAAAATAGACAAATAAAATATAACTTATAAGTGGATGAATTACCGAGACCTTTTGTGATTAAAACTCAATACCTTAAAGTTGGTTAAGTTGTGACAGTATCGGTACAATAGTGATCTACGGGCCACGCTTGTCCAAGTTCAAGTTGGTATCAGAGCCAAAAACCCTGAATTGAATTGAAACCCTGAAATCCACCATCACCACCGAAATCGTTTCCGCTGCACCCGAAATCCAAAACAACTTGATATATGAAATCTGCAAATCATGGGAGATATGATTCTAAACTCTAATCATGGAGAAGGAGCCACACCTGATCATCAAGTACCGTAAGATTATGGATCAAATATCTGAGAAGTTGGAATTTGCTAACTTTATCATATGTGGAGTAACTCATCTCAACACTGCATGGTTTATTAAACTGAGAGAATATCCGGGGAAGTTTACTGCTTGTGATCGTCTTCATTTCAGAATATATCATAGACGACAACCATATGAAATGGTCCAATTTTCTTATGCGAAATTACAAGAAGAAAAACTTCCTCCTGTGCCAAAAGTCAAGCAATTGGTTCTGGTAGATGTTCCACCTAGGAGTGACTATACAAGTCTTCTTGATGGCTTACTTTGGAGTTTCCATCCACTCACCATATCAATAGAAGCATATGACGCACCTAACCATCAATTTATTAAGTTCTTACACATGATGTTAACAGATAAGGAAGAGAAACTCGTATGCTGTAAAGAATTTAATGTCAAATGTTGGTGGCACTGCTTATCTTCGGTTAAGATTAAGAGTCTCTGTGACAGTGAAGAAAAAGAAGAAGGAGGGGCTGAATGAATAAATGAATGAGTATAGAAATTATGGTGGAATTTTGGAGATAAGGGTTCTTTTTTCAATAAGGATCCGAAGCTGGATTTGGAGAAAAATTATGCATACATTCGCAGAGTCCACAACAATCGAATGTTGCACCTTGCAGCTACACCTGAGGCCACAGTCATGGCATCTATACCTTATTACTCAGGGGGAGTTTCAGAGTCTTCCCTTCAGGGGGAGAGCAAGTATGTAGGAAATCCTCTGAATATGGACGAATTTGAAGAGTTAGAGAACCTGGAATGTCAATTTGGGGCTAGAAACTAAGTAAAAGAAACTGCAAGCACACGAGTGGATCTGTCAACTAGATGAGTCGACTCGTCAATTGCAAAGGAGCTTACGATTGATGACTCAGGCGACGGGGCATCTGTCATTCAAACTGTGTTGTCACCGAGTTGTGGCATCTATCCAAATCCCGACGAAAATGCGGATCTCAAAGCAAATTTTTACATGTTCGACATGCGGCAAGCAGTTGCTGGTTTTTTAGGCGGTTTTGTTAATCACTTGGATGAAATACTTCCCATTTTTCTGAGCTTTATGTTGTTAATTAACTTGACAATTGAAATTGCTCACGATAGAGGGTTTGTGTCTATTTATAGTTGGAAAGTGACTCTGCTAGTGTGGTAATATGCTTCTCTTCTAGGACTTTTTCTACTCCATAGAATTTAAGAGTTCGTTGGCTCAATTATCTTTCTATAATCCATTAAATAAACTTTTGTTGTAATCATATTTTTAGGGAATAAAATATGGTAGCTGACAAGATGGCAAGCTTGAGGCTGAAAAATGCATAATTTACTTGGTATGATAACCCCTTACTAAGCTTCACACATTCTTACGGGCGGATTTTTTGGGTTTCTCAAAGTATCGGTTTTCATAATAAGAGGATTGCCTGAATTTTTATAGGTAGGAAAAAATCAAGTTGATATGTTGTTTTGTTTGCTTTTGAAATAGTTTTGGCATAGTCCCCTATTCCTATCCTCTTATAATTTTCTTTTATTATTATAATTTAAAAAGCTGATAAGAGACAGACTGTGAGTTCCCAGTTGTAGTGGTCTCCTTCGTAGTAGATTGAGTGTTTCATCACTCCACAAACTGTTATAGAGGAGCTCATATCGTCTGATCTTTATAAAAAAATTATATAAAAAAGAAGCTCCGGTGGTTGTGATGGTAGTAGTAGTAACCAAAATGGAATCCATGAAAGAAGCTCATAAGTATGGGGCTTCTTTTTGGGCCTTGGCTGGGACTTCAACTTTTGGGCGAAAGTAAATGTTGAACCTACCATTTCTCCCCAACTTGACTCTGTTTTGCTTGAATACTCAAAACTAAGAGCATATGCACCAATGGTGTGAAATCATGGGTTAGAGCAATAATTGGGTTGAAAAACACATCCACCGGGCAAGAAATGATTTGGGTTGGAGTTGATCCTCATGCGGGCCCCACAAGAGAAGACCACACCCTGGGTTGAAAATCAACCCATCTCTCAGTCCGGACTAATATGGCACGGCCCCACTCACATGCAACTTTTAAAACTGAAACACAACGGAAACAAACACATGCACGTGGGTCTGTCTAAAGTTCAATTAATATAGACCGTTCAGATCAAAATCACACGGTCCAAGTTAAATGTAGCTGAATTTAAAAAAAAAAAAAACTTTAGTAAATAATAACAGACAGCTGCTAGGATCTGTTGGATTCATATCCAACGGCTACTGACAATTGCAACGGATTTATTTTATTTTTGCAGAAAAAAATTGGGAAAAAAATATTTAAAAATCAACAAAATTTTTCTATAAATACCTTACTTACTCTTCTTCATTTTTCACACTCTTTACCTATCTATCTCTCTTCCTTCAACAAAAAATCTCTTCCTCATACGATTAATTTTTTCTTCATTTTCATTCTTCGTTCAACAAAATGGGAGAGGCGGGTAGTTCTTGGACCACCGACGAGGAAGTTCAATTGTGTGAATCTTGGGCTGCGATTACCGTATGTCCCATGACCGGCAATCAACAAACCCTCTCAAATATGTGGCAAAAGATTTACAATCATGCCGTTGAAAATTGGACGGGTGATACCCCGGTTCGTCCACCGGCCGCTCTTCAAGCTCATTTCAAGCTCTTGAAGAGGTTTCTCAAAGCGTGGCACAATGCAAGAATGCAAGTAAGCATTCATAGACCAAGCGGCACCAACCAATTGGATGAGGTAAATTCTTTTGGCCATCCACTTAAGTTATATGTTGACAAATTAATATGGTTATTGATTTTTATAATGTTTGGTTTTTCTATAGGAGCATCAAATTAACTTAGAGTATTTGAGGGTGATAAAAAAACAATTCGAGCATAAGGAGTGTTGGGAGGCGGTGAAGGATCACCCTTATTTTAGAGATCCACCTAGTCCTTCGGTCACCCCTTTTGTTTATCCAATGGCTAGCGGTTCCGCTAGCGAATCCCAAACCGAAACACCAATTAATTTGGATGAAGAAATTGTTTTGGAGACACCTAGCTCCGTCGGAAGGCCAATGGGACAAAAGGCCGCCAAAGAAGCAAGAAGGAAAGGAAAAAAGAAAGAAGATGTGAGTGAATCCATGGTACAAGCTTTACTAGCCTTGACCGAGAGCAACAAAATTTCTAATGAGATTCTTAAAAAAAGAGAAGAGGACCGTCGTGCCGAAAGTGAAAGAATGATGGCTTTTGAAGAGGCAAAAGAGGATGCAAGGATAATGGCTATGCGTTCTAGTGAAATTTCCCCGGATTCAAAGGATTGGTTTAAAAAATTGAAGAGGGACATAAGGAGGAAAACCGATGATAATGCCAATGCGGATTGCTATAGGCCTCTTTTTGAGGAACCACAATCCCCACAATAGAGTATTTCATTTCAATTGTAGTTTTCTTGAATTGTTTAGTTGATTGTATTAATGTTTTGCAAGTTTACTACCTCAAATCAAAGTTTACTAGGGGTGTAAACTTTATTTTTTTGCATCTAAGTTGATTTTTCTCTGCTTTAAGGTGTGTTATGGTCTTTAGAGATACCGTTTTTCAAGTTTAATACCCCTAGTATAAGTTTACTAGGGGTAGGAAACTTTAGCAAAAAGTTTACTACCCCCAGTAAACTTTATTTTTTCGCATCTAAATTGATAGTATAAGTTTACTAGGGGTAGGAAACTTTAGCAAAAAGTTTACTACCCCCAGTAAACTTTATTTTTTCGCATCTAAATTGATTTGTCTCCATTTTAAGGTGTGTTATGGACTTTAGAGATACTGTTTTTCAAGTTTAATACACCCGGTAGTAGTTTACTAGGGGTAGTAAATTTTAGTAAAAATTTTACTACCCCCAGTAAACTTTATTTTTTCGGCTTTTCGCATCTAAGTTGATTTTTCTCAGTTATAAGGTGTGCTATGGCCTTTAGAGATACTGTTTTTCAAGTTTAATACCTCTAGTATAAGTTTACTAGGGGTAGGAAACTTTAGTAAAAAGTTTACTACCCCTAGTAAACTTTATTTTTTTCGCATCTAAATTGATTTTTCTCCATTTTAAGGTGTGTTATGGCCTTTAGAGATACTGTTTTTCAAGTTTAATACACCCGGTAGAAGTTTACTAGGGGTAAATTTACTAGGGGTAGTAAACAATTTTCCGGCGGTTGAAATGAAACAACAAAGCACACATTCAATATTATTAAATCTAACTAAATATAACTCACGTACAACATTATTTGAGGGAAATGAAAAATTACAAACTAAGGAGAGCATCACTTCATCACTTGATTATGCAAATCATTTGTTAATATGAATCACCAAATCATCTCGTAACACCTTGTGAAGGTATGCAGAACGTAATTGGAAGCTAGCATCTAAGAAGGCAGGTAAGGTTTCTCCGGCCCTCAAAACCGGTTCATGGCGGATAACATTACCTTCCCGATCCACCGGTCGTTCATAGACGTTTGCCAATAATGGATGCAAGTTATCCTCTTCAGAAGACTCCTCAAATTCTTCTTCCACAAACTCATCTTCCACAATCATGTTATGAAGAATGATGCAACTTATCATGATTGTACGTAGGTCTTCTAGTTTGAACAAGTTAGCACCATGACGAAGTATGGCCCATCGAGCTTGAAGGATACCAAAACACCGCTCAACATCCTTACGATAAGACTCTTGCATTTTGGTGAAGTGTGCCTCGTTGGCATCTTTGGGTTTGGATATTGCTTTGACAAATGATAAGCAATATAGATGACAATATATGAAACTAGATGGAGGAGATGAATGAGATGAATGGGTGAAGATAGAACCAATTTTTAGTCTATTTATTGATGTTTTTGGGAGACATATTGTTATCGCCACACACACATGTCGTGTCGTTATTGGTTTAAAATCCTATCCAAAATCGTCTCTATTATTTCAGAAGATAACGATATCTGGAGAAAACACGTGTCGTTCATTCATTGGTATAACCTTATCGGCAATTTTAGATATTTAGATCAAGATAACGATATTGCTATGAATACGTGTCAAGACTTGATTTGTCTCTCATATCAAAAAAATTAATGTAGTTTAATTACTTTGTTTTTTCATATTCAGTGAGCATTTTGTGTATTTTTTTGTATAAATAAATTGAATACAATTATAGAGTAGACAACAATAATTGGCTATCAATTAAAAAAATATTTTTATTGAAAGTGAATAGTAATTGGTCCTCGGATTAGTCTTATTGCTGTATTGCTAAATCAAGGACCAAGGACTAATTTAGATGAATAGTGTATTAGTCCGGGTTAAGGATTGCTCCAACCCATCCAAAATGGGTGCATTTGCTCTAAGCGATGCAAGGGCTGTACCTTGTGATACAGCGGAGTTGAGTTCAGGCAAAACCTCAAACACTTGGTGTGCTTTATTTCTCCCCCACCAAGATCACATCCACAACTTCTTCCTCTGCACCCAAACACCCAACGATGCCCCTCATGAAGCCTCAGACCCAAAACAAGAACCCATAAGCTGCTTATCTTACAGAATCGAGAAGCTGCCGAGAGGTGAGCCAGTTTGGTCTGCATTTAAGAGCTGGATGGGTGATGGCTTCCCAATTCACAGAGGTGACATCTTCCACGCCATTAATCGCCTCAGAAAGCTCAAGTCTAACCAACGCGCTCTTGAGGTAGTACCTCTCTTTCTCTTTCTGACTTCATTATGCTAATGGGTGATCATATTTGCTTGATGGGTTATTGAGGAAAAGAAAATATTGAACTTTTTGTGTAAAAAGTTTGAAGCTTTGTTGTTCATACCTAAAGATTGAAACTTTAGGTTATACTAATACATTTTCAGTTTTTGACTAGTGCCCGTTTACCACAATTCATTCTGCAACTAAAGTTTGAAGCTTTGTTGTTTTTAGGCTATTCAGTTTCATTTTGTGTAGTACCCAATTACCAGAATGCACTCTGCTCCTGAAACCTATAGCTATTAAATTTGAATCAAAGGTAGTATAGAAGCTGAGGTATTGATTTTGATAGGTGATGGAATGGGTGATCAGAGAGAGGCCCTATATGCCAAAGGAGCTAGACTAGTATTATCTGTTGGAATTTACAACCAAGTTTCACGGGATATCACAAGGTAAATAGCTCTTTACGCGTGTTCCTCAGGAGTAGTCAGCTACAGGTAAAACTGGTCAACACTAGATGTTTTGATAATGTTATATGGGTATTTGGGGAAGGAAAAGCAGCTAGAGAAAACTTGGGGCTTAGTGAAACAACTCCCCTGTGTCAGGTCTAGGAGTTATGTGATGGCAATTGAAGCATTTAGTAGAGATGAAATCAGTAAAAGGGTTGAGATCCACCGATCAGTTCAATTCTGTTATATCTGTCTATTGCAAGCATGGGCTGATCGATAAAGCAACTGGGATTTTCAGGGAAATAACTGCAAACGGTTGCAAACCAAATGCTATAACTTTCCGGCATCTTGCTTTGGGTTGCTTAAAAGCAGGATTGGTAGACGAGGCCACCAAGACTCTAGACCTGGGAATGGATTTGACAATGAGCAATGTGGTCAGGAATCCTACCCCATGGTTGGAGACCACTCTTCTGTATACAACACTTTGATCAAGGCTTATGTGAAGGCCAAAATTTGGTTTGTAATATAGCTGTAACTGTAATGTTTTGTTATACATTGTACTCATTCTTCTTGCGCAAGGTTCCCCAATTCTGTAAATGGGGAGATAATGAGATGGAGGAGCATGTATCTAAAATTTATATCCTCGGCTTGTCCTCCCCCCACACGCGCACACACACACCCCACCACTTTTAGCTGAAACTAGAAGCATCTTACCTCCAACTCCCCAACCCTTCTGATTCGCCCTCATACACGATATTTGTTTCCTTGTTCATATCATCAGGCACACAAATCTGACTGCATTTTACAGCATCCCACTGCTTTAAGAGTTTAAGCTGCATATATGAACATCTATTTCTAGCTGATAAATTTTAATTTTCTCAGTTCTCAAAATCATTTACTTTCTTAATGCTGAACTGTTATCACTATATACATGCATAGACCAAATAATCATCAATCAACATAGGTAGTTGAATATAACTTGATTATTTACCTTGCGAGTGTGAGTTATCTATTCTTTTGAAAAGCAAAGGAGGTTATGATTACTGTAAGTTATGCACAGTTTTTTCCGTTTGAATTATCTATTATCTCTATCAAGAAGATTCATGAGCAGATAATGATAAGCCAAGTAAAGACCTGAATCCTAATTCGTATAGCCATCGTGTATGTTTTTTTTATTGTCAATAAATTTTCGGGTTAGGACGGAAAAAAAATTCGGATAACCGTAACATCGAGAACAGTTACAATGTTCTTAACTTTATATCAAACAAAGAAAATTAAGTTCATGTCATTCAAGGTTTACCAGCTTCAAAACAACTCCTTAGCCAATGAAATATCAAATATTCAGTGGGTTTCACAACTCCTCTTACCAGCTTCAAAACAAACTCCATCTTTGAAGCCAAAATAACTCCTAAACATGGTTTCACTAGTATAGTTTTCCTAATCCAAATGGGAAACACAATTATCTTGAGCATTAACAACAAGCTAAGGTTATTCAATTCTTATCCAATGCCAAGCAGGTGTGCAGGACTACTCCCCCACTGGTTTATTAATTATCAATGTGGATAAGGTTAACCAAATTAGAAGTATATTTGGATTACCTTGTCCAGTTCCATTGTAGACTCTCAATTTCTCTATAAATACACACCATGACCCTTGTTCAAACTCCACCTCATTACTCTTCTTCTCTCTCTTGTTCGTTTCTAAGTAGCAAAACAGTTCGTTTCCAAGTTTTTCCAAACCTTTTTGCTCGAGTTATTTGTTTAAACAATGCCTCCTGTAGGTATTGCCAATAGCGGCGGCAAGGAGTATCCTGGAGTACTCACCTGGGATGTTATCAAGACATGCATCATCGCCGCCATGGGAGGGCTGATATTCGGGTACGATATCGGCATCTCCGGTGGTGTAACCTCCATGGACTCGTTCCTAAGCAAGTTCTTTCCTTCTGTCTACCATAAAAAGGCGCTGGACAAGTCAACCAACCAGTACTGCCAGTATGACAGTCAGGTGCTGACCATGTTCACCTCTTCCTTATACTTGGCTGCTCTCCTGGCGTCGGTTGTCGCAGCCACCGTGACTCGGAAGTTTGGCCGGAAGACGACCATGTTCTTCGGTGGTGTTCTCTTCTGCGTCGGCGCTGTCATCAATGCGGGTGCAATGAAAGTGTGGATGCTCATTGTTGGCAGGATACTCCTCGGTTTCGGTATCGGATTCTCCAATCAGTCTGTGCCGCTCTACTTATCAGAGATGGCACCATCCAAGCACAGAGGATGGCTCAATATTATGTTCCAGCTTTCTATCACACTTGGCATCCTTGTCGCCAATGTGGTCAATTACTTCTTCGCCAAGATAGATGGCGGTTGGGGATGGCGGTTAAGTTTAGGAGGTGCAATGGTCCCTGCTCTTATCATCACCATTGGCTCCCGCATATTGCCAGACACACCAAACTCTATGATCGAGCGTGGCCAGCACGACGAGGCTGAGATTCAGCTCCGGAGGATTCGCGGCGTAGATAATGTCAGGGAGGAGTTTAGCGACCTTATTTTTGCTAGTGATGAGTCCAAGAAGATAGAGAAGCCATGGAGGAATCTGCTCAAGAGGAAGTACAGACCTCAACTTTGCATGGCAATTCTGATCCCATTCTTTCAGCAGTTCACCGGTATCAATGTGATCATGTTCTATGCTCCTGTGTTGTTTAACACAATTGGTTTCGGAAGTAATGCTTCTCTCATGTCAGCTGTGGTCACTGGAACTGTTAATGTTGCTGCAACAGGTGTTTCCATGTATGGTGTCGATAAGTGGGGAAGGAGGAAGCTCTTCCTCCAGGGAGGGACTCAAATGTTGATATGTCAGATAGCTGTGGCGGTTTTAATTGGTGTAAAATTTGGATTAAATGGAAACGTTGATAACTTGCCAGCTTGGTATGCATATGTTGTGGTAGCTTTCATATGCGCATATGTAGCAGCGTTTGCTTGGTCTTGGGGTCCTCTAGGTTGGCTAGTCCCCAGTGAAATCTTCCCCTTGGAAATCAGATCAGCTGCTCAGAGTATCAATGTCTCAGTCAACATGATCTTCACCTTCATTGTGGCTCAAGTCTTCTTGACAATGTTGTGCCACTTGAAATTCGGGCTCTTCTTCTTCTTTGCCGTCTTCGTGTGTGTCATGTCCGCTTTTGTTTACTTCTTCTTGCCGGAGACAAAGGGGATCCCAATTGAAGAGATGAGCAGGGTGTGGAAGCAACATTGGTACTGGAAGAGATTTGTTACTGACGCAGATTACCCCAATGATGGTTTTGAGATGACCAAGCCAACAATCGTCACAAATGTGTAATTGGTCATGGGCAAATATGCCTCTTCATTTTACTTGATTAGTTTTCTGTCCAATTTTTTCCTTTAAAAAAAAGAGAAAAAGAAAAGAAAAGGTATCTAGGCATTGGTGATTGTAATTGCAGTTTTCCCTTTTTTTTATATATTCAGCATTGTTGTTCATTTTTGTTGTAATTGATCATACTGATATATGTTTTATTTTTACAAATTTGGATTGAAATTTTTTGACTTTACCCGATGTTTTCGGTATCATATCTCGGTGTCCATATTCTTCTCTTATTAAGTTAAGACACGTGTATGCCATATAAAACACAGATATTAAGGGAGTGGCATCAACATCAAACTTACATCATCAGCTAGCATCTAAGATAAACAGATGCACACAAATCTAACTAAAGGATGATATTTGACGATTCAAAATCCATTAGATAAACACTTCAGTAATACGGCTGAACCCACGAAAGGAAGATGATACAAGAAACCTCGTATTAAGAGATTCTGTAGAATGTTAGTTCCACGTTCAGGTTAGATAGTTGAGGAATTCTGCAGCAGTGGCAATGGCACCTCCAGTGATTGCATCGACCAGAATCCTGTTCTTGTTATTGCTCGTGGCTGCAGAAATTACGGCTCCCGTCACTGCACCCCCAATCAGGGCATTCTTCTGCAAGACATAATCAAACACAAATGAGCTGAAACAGAATATCCAATTGAAGATTGAAAATGGTTTTTGAAATAAAGTACTTGGAATGGTATGTTTGAAGGTTTGTCACAATTCAAGGAGCTGAATCCGAAAGATATCTTCAATTCTATTGTTCTGACTCATGGATAAGAACTTAGTCCTATGAATAAATAGTGGTTTAAAGGGGGGTATGCCTAGATATTAAGAAGACGGAAAAATAGAATTGTAAATGAGCTCCTTTCAAAAGAAACATGCTAGATACAATCCCTGAACTGCAATTTCACAGTTGCATATTCCAAACCTATTGATCATGAAAATGAGTAACACAGAATTTTGAATGCCAAACTAGGATGTTGAGATTCAGAAACAGTACAAATATAATCTCAGAATTGCATGTGCAAACGTAAACTAGGAATACACAATCTTTAGCCGTTTTCTAAGTTGCTCATGTATAATCCAACTAGCAATTGACAGCAGACTTACCCAGTCTCTTCTGCCACGGACCCTCTCTAAGCCATACTCCCTTCCCACATACACTCCAGCTATGGTTCCTGTCAATTATAAAACAAGATATGGTTGATGCAACAGTTCTCCATTTTGAGGAAGGCTCATAAACGTCATGTATAAATAGTGTTTATCTTGCAATGAAATATGACTCGACTTACCCCAATATGCGCCTTCCTTGCACATATTCTTCAACTACAAGAGCAGTATTTTCAATTAGCTCAATGACAAACTTTTATTGTATAGGAATATGTAACCTCTCAAAACAGTAGCACATTACGAGTAAAACCTCCAAAACATAAAAGATCAAATCATCCGATAAACAAAACCAATTGAGGACGGTCATACTGATTGAAAGTAGAAATCCTCAGAAGTAATATATTTAAACAAGGAACTATCCTGTTCTTAGTTACTCACAGTCTGCTCAAAGTTGTGGGTTGAAATGCTCCCTGAAACAAGCAAGAACATCATCACCAACATAATCAAACACCAACATCAACTCAGCATCACTCAACATTACATAGTTCATCAAAAACTTCCATTACTTCCAAGATCAACTCAAGAAAGCTTCAACAATAACCATCATCAAAGTTTTCAACTTTTTTCTCTGTCAAATTTCTCAGTCAAGAAAGCTTCTAGATGATACAACACTAACACAACAGAGAATGTAAACAACATCAAAGGGAGTAAGACTACCTTTCATGACGGCATAGTAAGCATCCTCTGCAACAGCTCTGGTAGAAGCAACCTGAACCAAACCAAACACAAACGTCACCGTTTCACTTCCAAAGCTACAACCAAAACAATCAAAACCCACAACCAAACACAGCATAATACATTCACATAAAAACATAACATATATCCAAAAACACAGTTCCGATCTTCAAGAAACCATCAACGGTGATGTTGAGAACCGGGTGACCCATGTCAAAGGCCACATCAACCTTCGGCCCTGAAATACGAAAATATAACCCTTGCTCACAACTTCATGCCTTTCATTAGGCTTATACGTTGGCGCTGGAAACACAAGCCAAGCACATGACCCATCAACTCGGAAAATCCTCTCATTCTCTCCCACAAAAACCCACACCTCTTTCCCCCCCCCAACCGGAACCATCCTCGCACCATGTGCTTTTAGTCTTGGCCTCTAAACTATTTGGTTAGGCAACAAACCGAGTAGCCTGCGGTTACATACCAGCATTGGCTTAGTGACCACATCACACACCCATGCCCAAGGGATCTGACCAAGTCAGCATCAGTAGAAGCTGATTGAGTGATGTAGCAGAGAATCCTTCTGCGCTTTAGGGAACAAATGATTCCAGAGACCGCCAAGAGTTGTTGGTTGGGTTATACATTTCAGCTGAAAGCTTGAGGGCTGCATTGCTACCACCACCAACCACAAAGAACCTGTCTTTGTGAGCAATGTCGTATGCAAATGCTCGCCGGTTTGTCATGTTCTTCAGTGCTTCCCACTGCCATCTTTTTAGATTCAACCGTTCTGCCGAGTTCAGATGAGATAAAGGAACACTATGTGCATTACACCAAGCATCACAAAGTAAGTACTGAGTAATGATATGAAGAGATTGTAACAATGTTCAGAATATCCATTACTGTTACTAGCTTGAATGATGAGCTATCAAAATCAAGATGTAAGGTCATCTATTACAGTATATTGATCCCATATCTACACCAATCATATATTGTCATAAACAATTAAGAAGCTCATCCAAAAGCACATCAACATCAAAGTGATGAGAATTACAGAAAATGCACTATATAATCAATGTTCCAGTGTGCAATATGATAGCTTGTGTTGTGCTTTGTATACAACTGATCTCTAAGTATTTCACCTATTGCTAAAATTGAAAATCGCTAAAACTCATTTACAAATTTTTCACAAGCAGTTTATATAACATTACTTAATAGGATTCATTTACAAATGTTTCAAACTTCGTAACCTCCGACTCTTGTATCATAATAAAAAGTATTATATAAGCCAAATGACAAAACTTATTGATAGGATCATGGATTTATTAAGAAGTAAAGAGCAGAAAATGTAGAGGAAGAAGAACTTGAGGCTACATTGTGGCTGCTATTCTCATTGATGTAAAATGAATGTTACATTAGCTTATATAGCTAGAGAGTATGGATTATAGCACAATGACCAAAATAACCCTGTCATATATTCTGCTATTAACCTAACACCCTCCCTCAACCATATGCTTGATAACAAGCATTATGGTTGGAGTTCATTACACATCTATAGCCAAAATACATCAAAGGCAAAAACAAATATAGACATCCCAATTCATCCTTGGTAGGTTGACTGAACTTGTTGGATGCAGTAGAGCAATGAGGCAGCAATGTGCAATAATGGCAGCAGGGCAGTAAGTAATTCGCAAGAAAGATGATGATAATTCTTAAATTTTCTGAAACTTCATTTATATGGCTGAAACACTGAAAAAAAGATTAAAAACTGAATACTTGGAAGCTAACTGCACATTGCAAATTTTCTGAATAATTCATCTGACAAATACCTCTGACAATCAAATACATAACCAGCACCCCAACAACATCATTAACAACAGTAAGCTATGACAGCAACTTAGTAGTCTCCAACAACAAACAAACAACTAAATATGAGCTTTCATGCTTCCTCCCTTCTCAACACATAGCAACAATCAAAGCATACATTCACAGACCCTTCAAACTACTTCAACACTGAAACATAGGAAAAACATCTCCCAAAAAATAGACACAACCAATCCATAAACCTTGCAATCAATTCTGGAATCCAACTCTTCAACCTCATTCACCAGTCCAAAACAAAAAATAAACTGCAACGTCCCCCTTCTTTGGGTTGACGACAAACAAACATTCATAAGAAAATTAAAATATGGAAAACTGATGAAGCAGGTAAAATAATCGAATTACAGAGTGAGATTTCATGGCCCAAGAGATAGACATGCCGAAATCAGAAAGATATTATCCAATGTTCTAAGACCGAAGCAATCCACTGGAAGTGCAAATAGAAATTGAAAAATCTGATGCTAGCTAAGTCTCAGAACCAAAAAATAGAGACTGGGGAAGATGATTACCAAGGTTGAATTGACAGAGCCTCAAATATTGACACAGAGGTCCAAAGCTGAAATGGGCATTTGCCTTCCGAATCAAATCAACCTCATTTCTAGCCCCAAGGTCCAAATCCCCACTTTGCAATCTCTTCAAGTAATCCACACAAGGCAAGTGGTATGATTCGTTTGCAATAACAGAAGCCAAAGCGCATGTCAGATCGGAACAATCTATATGCAGAAGAAGCAAGGACTACGACCAGCTAGGCTTTTGTCATCAAAGCATCAATCAAGACTCGCACCAGATCTGAACCCGAAATTGAAGAACACGGCCAGAAAATCCAATGACTTTCCTTCCTTCGATTCTCACTCGACAGAGCTTCTCCTTGAAAAAAAAGGCGATAGAAAGATTTCTGGTGTTGAGGCAAAGCTATCCATACCGGCCTTGCTCACAGCCGTGGCCGGAATCTCCACTTCGCCAGCGAACACAGTCTCCCCTTCTCCTCTTCGAATCTCTCTCATCAGACCTCGTATGAAGAAACTGCGGGCATAAGGAGAACGAATATGCCGATACGAAGCTATTGCCATCGATTTGCCAGCACGTCGCCGTCGGAGGACTAAGAAACGGCCGGGTCGATCCCCCGCTGCAACACGGGTCGCTGACCGGGTTGTGTTAGGTTTGAAATTGGGGAAGTTTAACTTTTGAAAAACTGAAATCAGAAAAGAAGAAACGCGGAAGCAAAATGGATGCAAAAGCACATAGCCACAAGATTGTGACCATGGCTCTGATACCATGCTCAAAATCATGGCTTATGAACATGATAGAAATTAAACGAACACAGAAGAATGTATTCGGCTTCATCTTGGCGGCTTTCATATATATAAGAAACTCAACAACTCCTCTCTACTTTCACTCTACATCCAAAATAGTAGAATATACCACCATCAAAGACTGCAGTAGCAACATATCCACCAAATGGACATAAGGCGCAACAAACTCCTCATCAAATAGGAATCATCCTCCACATAGAACACTCCCATCATGCAAAACCATACAACCAATTCATAATCCAAATCAAGCACGGCACTGAACTACCCGAGAAGCTCGATCACTAACATCCACCCCTCCGACAGCACACGAAGAGGCGACTAGTGGCGGCGGCGAATTGAACCCAAGAGAGTGATTGCAACCACGACAAAAAGCTGTAGACCACATCAGAGAAAGAGGTCTCAGATCAAGAGCCAGATATGGAGACGAAGGCGAACAGAGGACGCCGTACTAGGCATTGCACAAGGGAGGACCGTCAGGCATCGATTCGACATGACTTAAAGCTAGGGTTTTAAAATTGGGGAAATTGATAAACTGAATTGAAATCTAGAGAGTTAAAGCGGAAGCAAAGACTAAGCTAGACTCACAGAAGCCCCAAGCTACCGGATAGGATACCATAGAATGATGCAAAAAATGAAAAAGTAAAGAGCAAAAAATGAAAAAGTAAAGAGAGGAAGAAGAACTTGAGGATATATTCCGGTTGTTATTCTAGTTGATCCGGTTGTTATTCTACTTGATGTAAAATGAATGTTACATTAGCTCATATAGTTATTTTATCGTCGGTTTTAGTCTTTATATTTTAGCCGATGAAGTTTTGTCAGTTAAAGTTTTTCAACGTTTTCGTATCAAGTTGAATTTTTTTTCATACATGTATTTCATCTTGATGGTAATATCAAACAGTCTGATTTTCGTTTGTCAAGTTTAATCATCAAAATCACAATGTGCCGAATGTATAAAAAGAACTTTAGCCGACGATAATATAATAAATTCGTTGGCTATAGCAAAATAAATACAAAAAAATAAATATAGCGAAGATAATATTGAAATTCGTCAGCTATAGTAAAATAAATAAAATTAAATTAAATTAATATAGTCGACGAAAAATATTTAAAATTCGTCTACTATAGTGAAATAAATAAAATAAAATATATATCTGACGAAAATATTTAAAATTTGTCAACTATAGTGAAATAAAATTAAATAAATATAGCCGATGAAAATATTTAAAATTCTTCGACTATAATGAAATAAATATAATAAATTAATTAAATAAAGATAGCCGACGAAAATATTTAAAAGTCGTCGGTTATAGTTAAATAAATAAAACTGACTATAGCCGACGATAATATTTGAAACTAGTCGACTAAAGTACCCTCAAAATTTTCAAAATCTCCGTCAAAAATTTTGAACTTTAGCCGACGACATTTTGCATTTCGTCGGTCAAAGTACCCACAATTTTTTCAAAATTCCCGCAAAAATTTTTGTATTTTTTTTATTTCTTTCATCTGTCTCCCTCCTCCTCTTCATCTCTTTTCATCCTCCTCCTCCTCGACCACGACTCCTCCTCGAGCTCCTCCATCGCGGCTACTCCTCCTCCAAACACCTCTGGACATTGGTGTGGTGGCGGAAAAACAAAAAAGAATAAACAAAATTAATCGAAAGTAAAGAAATAAAAGAACAAAATAAAAAAAAATATTATTATTTTAACTTTAGCCGAAGAAATTCAAACTTTAGCAGACGAATTGAACACTTTAGGCGACAAAATTTCATCTGTTAACGTCACTCGGCCAACCATTTTGACCAATAGGGGAAGTTTCTGGTAACGAAATATCGTCGCCTAAAGTCCTAAAATTCGTCACCTAAAGTCCAGACTTTATGCAACGAAAAGTTTCTTTGTCGGCTAAAAGTTCAGACTTTGGGCGACGATTGAACTTTATTTCGTCAGCTATAGTATAGCTGACGACCTTCTTAGCTGACTAAATTTTATACCAAGCCGATGAAAATCTTTCGTCGGCTAAAGTAGTTTTTATGGTAGTGGCTTGTCATTCATTGATAATGAAAGCTTATTTATAAACATTACAATAATTATGATATAGGATCAGTAACACTTATCTAAACAGAATGTATTTCAAATAAATAAAAGAACAGGTCTAGTGCTGATTTGGTAAACAGTTAAACAGGTCAAGACACATCATCCTTGAACACTCCTCTTTGTGTCGCGTACCTAGTACAACATGGTGCTTAAGGTGCTGTCTCGTTAAAAACCTTGCCAAGTAAAACAAAAACCTTATTGGTAAAACAAAAGAATTGGACGAAGGAAAAAGGCCACAACCCACCTACTACAAATATAGATAACATGTGACGTAGATTCCCCTTGATATTTACATAACAACTCCCTCTGATTGGTAACTCAATCTTAGAGTTCAGATAAACAAAGCATTCCAATGCTCTCCACATTTTCCTTAAATGTAGATTTGGGTAGAGGCTTGGTGAACAAATCTGCTAAATTATCTTCAGAACTCACCTGGTTCACATGGATATTAAAAAACTGTTGCGGCTGCTGATTATAAAATAACGTCAACGAGATATGCTTTATATTATCACCATTGATGGAACCCAACTTTATCTGCTCAATGCAAGCCGCATTATCTTCATAGATGCAAGTATGTTCAGTCGTAGTAGATGTTAGTCCACTATATTCTCGAATATGTGTCACTACAGACCGAAGCCAGATATATTCTTTAACTGTTTCATGTAGTGTGATGATCTCAGCATGATTCGAGAAATTAGAGATAAGGGTTTGCTTGGTTGATCTCCAAGATATTGTTGTATTCTCAATCGTGAATACATAACCAGTTTGGAAACGTTCTTTATGCGGGTCAGAAAAATACCCAACATCAGCAAATCCAACCAACACACGTCTACGGTTGAAAAATAAAGTAATTCCGCTAAAGTCTCGGTGTCGATAGTTGCGGTCAATGCAATTTTTCATTCTTTCTCCCAATGAGTAACCATATTTTTTGTGGTTATTTTTCAGGAAATTTTTATACCACTGGTTGCTTCTCATCAATTTGAAACTATTTTCAGTTGAAGTTCCGACCAAAATACATAATTTAGACGGTCACATAACTGTTTCCGTGCGTTTAGGGGGTTTGACATAACAGCTAATAATGAAAAGTAATACTAACATAGCATAGTAACAAATTGCACATATAACATGCTCATCATTGGTAAAACAAATTCCACATTTATCATGCTCAACATTACTTACAGTAACAGTAAAATATTAATTACTAACTAGAAAGCACAGTAAAACAAATTCCACATTTACCATGCTCAACATTAGTTAAGGTAAAGAAACTAATTACTCACAGTAAACACAAATATCACTTTTACCAAGCTATTCATGTTAAACAGTTAGGAATGGACACACAGTAAAAACATGACAGTAACTATAAATTACCATATAGTGAGGAAAAAAATAGATAAGTTATCGCAGCACCAGAGAGATGAAAAGTTTTGGGTCGAGTCGTAGAACCAGATCGAGCTTCTCAATTGTCTAAAAACGAAGGACTGAACAATTTAGGACTTGGGTAAAAAAGAAAAACTCAATTGTCTAGAACGAAGGACTGATAGCGTGTTTCAGGAAGAACAGTATTGGGAAAAACGTCTTCATATTCATTGATAATGAAAGCTTATTTATAGACATTACAATAATTATCCTATAGGATTAGTAACACTTATCTAAATAAAATGTCATTCAAATAAACAAAAGAACATGTCTACTGCTGATATGGTAAACAATTGAATAGGTCTAGCTAAATTTGTTTGTATATCAACTATTGAGTTCCCTGACTTTGTTGCTTTAAACCTTTTGCAATAGTTATGGAGACGAATTGTGTGGTAAAATCATGTGTCGTGGAGATTTGCACGGGTTGCATCCCTCTTGCTGGGATTCCCATCTAAGCATTTTCCGTGCAACAGGATTAATTGCTTGAAACTTTGTCTTGTCTAGATAAGTCATCCTTATTTGCAATGTATTCAATTGTTATTGAAATGCTAATCATATACATAATTAGTGAAATATTAATATAAAAGTTCCTGCAGAGAGCTTCAGTAACCAACAGAACACTTGTATCTCCAAAACATTAATCCAACTGTTGGAACTTTTGTACAGGGCATCTGCATTGGATGCTAAGCTTTATGATGAACTACTGTTTTTCTTGTTTAGTATAAGCTATTGCATATATGGGATAGTATACTCCAACACTATCATATTCTTGCAGTTTAAGGATGTACAACTCACTTGTTGAGAGATGCTTCAATGAATGCGTCGACACTTTCAAGCACAAATCACTGCAGAAGCAAGAGGAATCGTGTGTTAACCGATGTGCTGAGAAGTTTCTCAAGCATTCGATGCGTGTTGGTATGAGGTTTGCAGAACTCAACCAGGGAGCTGCAACTCAGGACGAATAGCCCAAGGGTTGAACATAGAAGCCATTGCGCTTGTTTGGTATTTTGTTCTGTTTTAAAAGAAGACATGGTGTTTTCTATGGGAGTAACAGCAAAAAGTATTCTGTAGATACATGCAATCAAAAGTTTGTTAAGAGATCCTATTCTTACAAATTTCAGTCAGCAGTCCACTTTTGAATGCGAGGAATAAATGTTTTGTGGAATTTGCTTCTTTACCCATAGAGCGTATTTTGTTTTTGCGATGAAATAGCAACTCGTGCTTTGTAGTAGATATCAGACATCTTAAGTTGCTGTCTGATAAAAATCTTTCCGTGCCATGTTACTGATCTCAGGCAGAAGTGCCTTCTTAAGGAATGCATGAAGGAAATACATGCAGTGATGCAGAACAGATTCCCTTGTTTTTGTAGATTTTTCCTTCATTATCCAAAGGAAATGTGTGCAGTAGTGATGCAGATCACAAACCTGACCAATTGGTTAAGGAATGCAACTGTAGTTGCTACTCACTGATTAGCTAACCAAAGTGCAAGTTAAATGAAGCAAACAAAAAGAAACCAAAGTGTAAGTTAAATAAAGCAAACAAAAAGAAATTATCGTAAGCAATTATTGCAGGTCTGGGAAGACCACCTTGCAAAGTTCTCATGCAGACAAACTTTACTCTGTCAAACCCATCCAGGTGAAAGATATAAAGAAACAATGGTATTTAGAATGAACCTGTAAGAGAATAATCTTATATCCCATTCACAAAACCACAAATAGCCCTAGATATCATTATGAAAGGAAGTTTGCAGACAAGTTCACAACATTGGGCTAAATATATATAGGACAGATCATAGGATATCTCCAAATGAAATCGCACAAGTTCAAATCAACATAAATCAGAAATATACAAGACTTTCTTCAACAAAGCAATAGTTTCATCTTGTAAAAGACAGCCAAATACAACAAGAGCCTCTCCAAGCAAATTAAGATAACAATGTAAAGGTTTCAATAGCATAGTTGCAAACTACCAAGATAAAATTGCTGGCATACACGGAACCATACCATCCCTAGATAGGCTTATTCTTCATCACGATGGTGTTTCCGGCTCTTCTTCTCAGATCGTTTCCTGCCCCTTCCTACCCGCGCATCATCAGAGCCACTTGCATCAGAATCAGATGGTGTTGCCGCCCTCGTGCTCCTCCGACTGCGGTGTCTATCTTCAGATGTATCAAACTCAGAATCATCTGAATACCGATGACTCCTCCTCCTTTTCTCCTTCCTATTCTTTCTCTGTCGGCGATGTCGTTTACCATCTTCATCAGAGGACTCATCCCTCTTCCTCGGTTTCTCCTTTCTTCTTATCTTCCTATCTTCTTCCGAGTCATCAGAATCATCATGTTTCCTCTTGCTGCTTCTCCTCTTCTTCGACCTTCCTCTCTTCTTCCTCTCCCCAGAATCTGTATCCGACTCCTCAACATCAGACTCCTCATTCTTCTTCTTCGACTTCTCCTTTCGGACACTCTTTTTCCCATTTTTCTGAGCAATGATCCTCTCAATCTCGGAATCATAGTCCGAATCCGACTCATCAGTGTCTTCATCCTCCTCATCACTATCAGTCTCAACCACATCTTTCCCAATCCCCTTACCAAGCTTCCCCCTCAACTTCCTCAGCTCCAAAGCAACATCAGACTGAATAGCCTCCGGGTCCTTCTCTTTGTCATCCTTCACACTCAGAAAGTTCCTGCACTGAAAACTGAGATGCCCAACACGCCCGCACCTCTTGCACGCCCCGCGAGCCTCGTCAGCATTGGACCCGGTTATACGGGCAAGCGCAAGGAGGCCCTGGAAGCTAGCATACGGATTCTCAGCATCCGGTTCAGAGCTTGGCAAATTCATATGAGTAGTGCTCTTAGAGTCATCTCTGTCTTTGGTGGGTGCGTAGGGATCGTACCCAATTGCACTCTGCCATATGCCGTGGGTTTGAAGGGCAGCACTACTGTGTACCCTATTGTTCGCCGGCATGCGAACCCTTCCTGCGGTGGCCGGCATCTTGAAGCTCCAAGATCAAACCCTAAACAGATCAAACTAGTCAGAATTCCCAGAAATTACAATAAAACAAAATCAGCAATTACTCGAATTCAATGTCAGCAAGGAAATGAATGACTAAATTTCTTTAAATTAGATTTTGGGATCCAAAAAACCCAAGCAAACAATTTCAATTTCAAATTCTAGGGTTTTATACAAGTTGATCTGAACAAATTATATGGTTGTGATGGAATTTAAATCCTGGCGTTTGTGCATTAGATATAAAAGAATTGGAAAATTGAAGCGTTACCTGAGAAACCTTGATCGGAGACGAAGCTTCTGAAGAGAGCGAGATAGAGAGCGTTTGAGAGACTTTATGTAATTTATAATTTTTCAGTATTACATTGGGGTTGAAAAAAAAGCCGATCATTCTGTAGCGACGTCGTTTCATTTCGGGCCTTTTAAAAAAAACATTTTGGGCCTTTCTTGAAAATAAAAGGCTCCATGGCAATGTGGCATCATCCTTTTTTTCTTTTTAATAACGTATTTTCTCTGACGATATTAGTCACTTCTAAATTACAAGGTCATGCTCAGAAGTTTGAAAACACCAAATCAAAACGAAAGAAAGTAAAGAACAAAACTTCCTAACAAACTATTTTCCAAATGGATTTATTGAGGCAACCTAAAAAGCAAATTAACATACAAATCTCTAAGCATGGACAATCATAACACTTGTAAATAAGGTGTAAGACCTTCATTTACCTTTCCTTCAAAGTGATATCTGTTTGGTCTAGAATTTGCAGTCCTTCAAACAACCGGCTTGTAAATTTGTGCTAGGCGTGCCAGTACCTTTGGGTCAGGTACAACCTTGAAGTTGGATGCTACTTGATGCTACTTGCGTCCCTCTTCTGACTTCTTCTCACAGCGACTATGACAGACGCCGATCTTCTTCCTCTGTGTTAGGTTCTCTTCTTAGACCTACAAGGGAAAAGTCCCTCTAGGATTTTTCTCCAACCTTTGAGGATGGCCGAATCTTACTTAGTATGCAAAGAAACTAAGCAGCGGGTATCAAGATATAGACTGGCGAACGGATTCTCCAGAACTGGTTGCGGGAGTAAAAACTGCTCAACGGATCGAACAGGGGAGTAGAGAGATTTCAACGGATTGAAACCTGTCAGACTTAACGGATTAAGTCCCTTTTGCAGCTTGACGGATCAGGCTACGGTTGCTGACGGATCAGGCTTGGGTTGCTGACGGATCAGGCTTGGTTGCTCCGGAGAGGCTTGAAGACTTTCGCGTGGCGAAGTTGTTGTCTGTTTGTTGATAGATGTAGTTGTCCTTTTCCTCTTGCACCTCAACCCTTTATATAGTGAATACTAGGGTAGATGTTTCCTTGCGAACCAAGGTATAGCCTCAAATAATCCTTCTTGTAGTGCAAGACTAATTCTTAAAGCCCAATCATGTAAGCCCAAAACCATTCTAGTGGTAACTTAACCTCCTGCAACCACGTGTCTAATTTCTTATAATACCCTCGCGAACGCTTTTCCAACCGCGAACGTATTCTGTTAACACATGCCCCGCTTCGCGAGCGCGTTTCCCCCTGTGAACAAATTATCTCCTTTCGCGAGCGTACTTTGTTACTGTGCTCCTTGCGAGCGCTTTTGACTTTTCAAACGTCCTCTGACCCTCTTGACCGCAGGCATCGGTCCACTTGCCTTTCTATAAATGGGCTTTTTACTTCTGGATCCAACATTGCCCCCCAGTTCTTGAGATTAAGCCCGTTTGCGAAAATCGAAAAGAGCTATACCTTAGCATTGATTTAACCAAAAGCAAACGTCTTTTCATTGTCACTCCTCAGAACACTCAACCATCATTTCCCTCTGCAACTCCTTTCAAACCTTCCTGAGATAATCCGCCGCCGTTCCTACTTCCAAATCAATGGCACCCAAACACACCTTCTCTGCTGTGAAAACCACACCCAGAACCCCTTCTGAGCATGAAGCCCTAAACTTTGTCCAAACCATGGCTGGCCTCCGACCTGCTCCAAAACCCAAGGGTTCTTGGTTGAGAGTTAAGATTGATCAAACCTGCGACCTAGGTCCCTGGGTCGATGTCTTCCCAAACCCACTTGAACTGCCTTACCGTCAACATGCATCTCGAATTCCCCCTTTAATCTTTCGCAAGGAAGAAGCTTCATTCGTCGACTGGCAGAAGTCAGACGCCCAGACCAGATTTGGGCAGTGGCCGAATACTAATGACGCCGAGATCCAGTGGTACCAACAACGCCGTAGTAAGGACCTTGAACGATGGCAGGCCGTTGGAATCGCCGATCCTATCGACCTCTGCTTCTCCTTGAAGTCTGGTTGTAACAGAGCTCCCCTGGCAGCAGCAATTTGCTTCTGGGACACTTCATCAAACACCTTTCATCTCCCCGCAGGCCCAATGGGTATCACCCTCCTGGATGTGTATACAATTACCGGATTTCCATTTGCCAACGCACCGAGTCCTCTCAACGACCTTGCTCTGGAACATCAAATCCCCTCTGATCAGCCTCGCCCCAACTCATACGCCGCGTGGGTCAATCACTACGGGAGTACTGACGATGATCTAAGTGGCCTAGCATTTCTGGAATTCTGGCTACTCAAATATGTTGAATGTAGCGCCACCAACAAACCCACTTTCGCCTGGGCCAGAACGGCTGAGCTCCTTTACAACGGTATCCCTCTCAACCTTTTAGAGTTAGCCACCGGATTACTATATAGGTCACTATACTTTCTATCCTTAGAGCCCTTTAAACACAGATCTGTTAGCGGTCCTCTTTGGATTTTGGACTTGTGGCTTCAAACCTATTTCCCTGTTTTCCGCTCTTCTTCCGTTACCAGCTTCCTAAAAGATAAGGTTTTAGGCCAAACCATCGTGTCCGCTCCACATCCTCCAGCCATTAGTTATTCGCGTTGCTTCCTCCATCTGTATAGTATGGAAAGCCTGCCTTCAGATTCTATTACCGTTATCTGCAGACGCACATACCCTTCTCTTGTAAACGAAGGTTTTATTTTCCGTAACCACCACAACGTCCTGCAGCTCTTTTTCTTTCTACGCCTCCTTTCCAATCGCGACCTCAAACTACCAGGGAGAGCCGGAGTAGAAATCTATGCCCCCAACTTCTTCACGAGGCAATTTGGAATGTGCCAAAACATTCCATATCCCCCATTGGCTAGCCGCAACCATTTCACTTCGTGGCGAGAAACCTATAATGCTGGGATTGATCCTGATTCCATCCCCTCCAGCTTCAAAGACATCGTTCAGCCTGTCAACACCTATCCCCTCGGCGGAGTACGTCTGAGCTTCGAGGCCACTAATGAATTTACTAGGTGGTGGACATCAATCAACGAAGGCAAATGGCACCCAGACCAACTATCTGTGTTTAGGCAGATTTTCCAGCCATATCAGAAACAATTCCGCCATGCCGAAGACTTGGTTGTTTTTGCTATTGATGACCCTCACCAAAGCGTTGAATCTTCCTTGGTTCCTGAGGTGCGAACAGAAGTGCTTCCTGCCCCCCAGGTATTTAAAACTCTTTAACTATGTTTATCAATTTTCTGATCTGTATCCCTTTTTCCGACCATCTTCCTTCCTTGCAGCGTCCTCAAAGAACCAAGAAGCGCGCGAACAAGAATGGAGATCATCCACTCAAGAGGCTCAAACCAAATCTTCCTACAGAAGGAAATGCTCTCCAACCCCAGGTATGGGTTCATTTAATTTGAAAACTCGTATGCTCATGTAGCCAAGTCAATTAATCATATAATTGCCTTCTAGGTGGATCAGCTTATGCAGTCTAGCCCTGAAGACGTACAATCCCTCTAAGAATGCAATCAACATCCTGCTGTTTCTGGTGCCCCAAACCTAACTGTTCTAGCTGAAGTAACCTCTGCCGTGGCCCAAGAGGTGATTCCTCCCACAGCTAACCTGGACACTGGGACTCCTGCTGAAACAAGTCAAGAGGTATTGTTTCGATAAACCATTCAATTGACAATATTTCAATGAACTTGAGCTCAATTGTGCTTCTGTTGTTTCAGGGACCGATTCCTGTATTTGAAGTTAGCTCTTCCTCCGAGTCAGTTGCTTCCCCGATCCTGGATACTATGATGGGGGAGATTTTTAGTGAAAGTGCCAAGCTCGTTCCACTTCAAACTGTTGCTGCGAATGAGCCTTTTCCCCGCGAGGCAACCTCCTGTTCGCCTCAGAGAAAAACGACTGATACTCGCGCGAATAAAATTCCCCCCGCGAACGCAGTCTCTCCGGCGAACGAAACTGCTGTCGCGAATGCCGATCGCGCGACTGATATTGTTCAACCAGTGCTTCAACCGGTAATCCCAACTGAAACTGACCCAAAGGTAACAATTTTTACTCTGCAGCTTCTGTTTGTACTCTTACAAACACTTATTGTTTCTTTACTTGCCAGGTTCCGGAAAACCTTCCAGTGACCTCCCCCTCTGATCACGCTACGCCTTCCCTCATCGAGCAAGTGCAACTGATGCTGGATCCTTTTCAAGCAAACCAATCCATCGCTGATGCGACACTATTCCTCCGCAACCTAGAGCATGAAGATCTTCTCCACCCACATACTAGGGTCCAAATTGAAGATGCTGTTCGTCTCCTTCGAGTTCAAGCTGATGAAAGACTCTTGAAGAAATTGCAGCGTCTGTGGGAATTTACAACCAAAGCTGCAACTTTGTCTGAGCGTGCCAGAGCCACGCGATTGGAGGCTCCCCAGTATTATCAACAGAAAGAGGAGTTCCAAGCCGAACGGGTTGTCAAAGCCACCAATCTTGCCAAACTTGTCCATAACGCGACCCAATTGTTTCCTAACCGACTTGCTGAGCTCAAACGTCAAAAAGCTGAGATTGAGGCCCAAATAGTAATTGTTGAAGAGGAAACCCGGAACAACTTAGACGCCCTGGAGCAAGAGAAGAATTCCTATCAGACTCTGCAACAAATGATCAACCAGGTGGACGACAGGATCGAGGATTCCCTGATCCACGAAGAAAATATCAAAAACGCCCTTGATACTGCTTTAGCGAACATTAAGCACATCAGTAAATTTATTTAACTGGCTATCTGTTCTGACTTTGTTCGCGAGTGTTATTCTGAATGCAGAAGATCTTTACAAATTAATTCCATATCCTTGACCTCTCGAAAACTGTTCCCAACTTTAACTGCAACGTCGCACCATTAACTTGCGCATTTACCGCATTCAACAAACACAGCACGCGTGATAAATGCTTGACCAATGAACGAATAGCAAACCATTCAGTTCCCTTCGGTGAAGACCTAGCACTTCGCCTATAAATGTCGATCAATTCCTTTCATCACCTTCAACAACCAAGAACATGTATTCTCCCTTCAGTCTCAAAGCAATTCCGCCAGACCTCTTTCTTCAACCTTTCTGTCCTCTAGGCTTCACAACCAAACCTCAAATCCTGGGTAGGCTTTACAACCTAACCTCAGGAATAAGATCTGATGCGCCCAACCCTGAAGTCGCATCAAAGTGCATCACTGGAACCAAATTCCACTTGATGAGGGGATTGACTTCTGGTATTGGACCGAAGAAGGCTTCTGTGCCGACAGGATTCCTCTTGCCGAGCCTCTTCCGCGCCAGGTCAGACCAAGTTGCTTCTACTCCCATCACCGTCGACTTGCTTTCAACAAGCTGGCCGCGCAAGGTGGAAGATGAAGCAAAACCTGCAACAGTTTGAAGAGAGACTTTCATGAAAGGAGTCGTAATAGCTCTTTCTTCAAGCAGCTTTGTTCTTGTTCAACACTGTATTTGTTGCAACCAGTTCTTGTTCAACACTGTATTTGTTATCCATGAATATTATGCAATAAACACACATTGTTTATGTTCTATGTATAAACCACAGGTGTTGGTTCAAAATAAATTAGGGCTTGAAAAACACAATTTGTTCTTCCCAAAAATTGTCAAAAATTTCGAAAAAATTCGAAAAACCACATTAATTGGTTTGTATATCTATGGTGCCCCCCAGTTTTATCATGTGCACAAAAAGCCGAAAACCTCAAACAGGTTAGGCGTTAAGCAACATGAATGAAACTGACGAGATTCCAGTTCTGCTAACGAAACCCTGAGGCTCTAAACTCTGCCCCCTTGCTGGCAAACAAGCTGCTCTGTGGACTGTGGCGGCAAAGGATCGTCAGAAGCCCAAACACTTGGAAAATACTGTTTCAGATGCCTCCCATTAATAGGGTTATTATGGACTTCTCCATCCAAATTTCGCAAATAATAAGCACATTTACCCACGATCTGGTCAATCACAAAAGGCCCCTGCCACGTAGGCGACCACTTACCCCTGCCGCGAACGTGTTCGCCAAAGGGAAGTACTGCTTTCCAAACCAAATCGCCAACTCCAAAACTTCTGCCACGTGTCCTGGCGTCATATGCGCGAGCAACTCGTTGTTTTTCAACGATTATATGATCTAAGGCTTCCACACGAGTAGTATCCAACTGTTCATGCTCCTGAAACATGGCCTGAACATAATCCTCTCCTACTAACTGATGTTGTTCGCGAACCCTTAAAGAATTAACACTTATCTCCATGGGTAACACTGCATCATGCCCGAACATCAAGGCATAGGGTGTGGTTCCTGTAGGTGACCGCTTAGATGTTCGATATGCCCACAGAGTATGATCAAGCTCGTTATGCCAATCTCTAGGATTATCAATCAGCATCTTTCGCAAGATGTTGATTATGACTTTGTTACTAGCCTCAGCTTGTCCATTCGCCTGAGCATAGTATGGTGTGGAATGCAGAAACTTAATTCCATAGTCAGTAATGAAGTCTTCGGTTTCTTTTGCTAGAAACGCTGCCCCCCTGTCTGCAACTAAACACTCTGGGATACCATACCTGCTAATGATGTTGCTGAAGATGAAGCTGCAAACTGTTCGAGCAGATGCATCTTTTAAAGGTACAGCCTCCACCCATTTTGTGAAATAATCGGTCGCTAATAGGATGAACTTATGCTGCTGAGACGAAGCTGGATGAATAATTCCAATAAAATCCAACGCCCATCCTCTTGCTGGCCAAGGCTTAATAATGGGTTGCATGGGCACATCTGGAACATGCCGCACCGGTCCATGCGCTTGACACTCCTGACAACCTTGAGCAAAAGTGATGCAATCTTTCAAGATTGAAGGCCAAAAGTAACCATAACGACGGATAAGCCACCTCATCTTTGGTCCAGCCTGGTGCGAACCACACACTCCTAAGTGTACCTCTCTCATTACTCTCTTAGCTTCCTTTCCAAAGATACACCTAAGATAAACTCCATCCTCTCCCCTGCGTAAGAGTTCGCCACCTCGTAGCACATAGTTAGTGGCAAAGTATCTGACTTTTCTATCCACTGGAGTAGATGGATTATCCAAGTAATCAATAAGTGGTTGACGCCAATCTGTATCGATAGCCTCTATCGTAGCGACGTACCATTCATCCGCGTCTACCCTTCGAGCCATGAAAGAAGGTAACGTCCTTCTTTCCACCTTCAAAATCCGCTCGCAGACTCCATCAGCCAAAGTTATGCCAGTGGCGATTTGGGCTAATTCATTCGCCGCGACGTTGTGTGCTCTTGGGATATAATCCAGAGTGACATCACTGAATTGCTCCAACAACTCTGTAGCCCTTTCCCAAAAAGGAACCAAAGTAAAGGTGGTACATTTGTATAACCCCTTAAGCTGATTGATCACCAACAAGGAGTCACCGAACACACTTACCACTGTTGCCCCCATTGCGAGCAACATTTCCAATCCAATTATGAGTGCTTCATATTCAGCCTGATTGTTGGTGCATTTCCACTCTAGTTGGAAAGAATATGCATGACGAACCCCGAGTGGACTTACTAGAGATATCCCAGCGCCAGATAAACTCTCAGTACTGCTCCCATCAAAGTATAATTCCCAGGGCTGCATCAGAATGGCCACCACATCTAACTCCCTGTATTGTAAATCTTGTTCCACAGGATGATGAAGCAAAAAATCTGAAACCGCTTGTCCGGTTTGTGCCTTCAAAGGTGCATATTGTAGTGAGAACTCCGACAAAGCTAACACCCATTTACCAATTCGACCCCTAAGAATGGGTCTAGTTAACATGTATTTCACCAAGTTCGTCTGTGCCACCACTACCGTTGTGAAAGATAACATGTAATGGCGTAATTTGCAACCGGCGAAATACAACGCAAGGCACAACCGTTCCATGTCACTGTACCTGGTTTCTGCATCTATCAACGTCCTGCTAAGGTAATACACAGCATGCTCAACCACTTTATCATCATCTTGGTGTTCATCTTGTGCTAAAAGTGCAGCAATGGATGTCTCGCATGCTGAAATGTAAAGCTTCAAAGGGTGACCCGGCCGTGGAGGCATCAGGACTGGCGGTGAAACTAGGTACCGCTTTATTCTGTCGAACGCTTCCTGGTGACTTGTCTCCCAACGAAACTCCGTATCTGCCCTCAATTTTAACAGAGATGTAAAGGGTTGAATCTTTCCTGCTGAATTCGAGATGAACCTACGCAAGAAGTTAATCTTTCCTAGTAACTGCTGCAACTCCTTCTTGTTAGCTGGGGCAGGAGCTTCTATGACTGACTTGACCTTGTCCGCTGGAATCTCGATCCCCCGCTGATGGACCACAAACCCTAGGAAATCGCCTGACTGAACCCCAAAGACACATTTAGCTGGGTTCATTCTGAGTTTATGTTTTCGCATCCTTATGAAGACTTTTCGTAGATCCTCTATGTGGTCTGCCTTAATCTTGGACTTTACTACCACATCGTCAATATAAACCTCCAATATCTTCCCTAATATGTCATGGAAGATAAGGTTCATCGCCCTTTGATATGTGGCACCAGCATTCTTAAGCCCAAAAGGCATGACTTGGTATTCGAATGCTCCTGTAAATCCCGGACATCTGAAAGCCGTCTTGTGCTTGTCTTCCTCCTCCACAGGAATCTGGTGATATCCTGCGGTTCCATCCATGAACGATAACAACTCATGCCCTGCCACTGCATCTACCAGCATGTCCGCCATGGGCATAGGATACACGTCCTTTGGTGTAGCAGTATTTAGATTCCTGTAATCCACGCACACCCTTATCTTACCATTCTTTTTCCTGACTGGTACTATGTTAGACAACCACTTGGCATATTTTGTAGGTCGAATAATTCCTGACTTAAGCATCTTTTCCACCTCTTCCTTAACTGAAGCCGCTGTGTTGGCATGCATTCGCCTAGGTTCTTGTCTGACTGGCCTGTAACCATCCATGATTGGTAGCTTATGACAAACTAACTCTGGTGCTAAACCAGGCATGTCCTCGTATTTCTCTGCGAAGCAATCCTTGTACTCGTGAAGTAGCTCAATGAGCTTCTGTTTTTGTTCAGGCTCCAAATACACACTTATTCCAACCTCTATTGGTTCCTCTAGGGTCCCCAGGTTGACCTTCTCTACTGGATCCTTGACCTTAGGTGGAGTATCATCCAAGGCTGCCGGAGCTGCCTGGATAATCTCCTCCTCTTCCTCGTAATACTCCAAAACATCATCGTTAACGCACTCTACTGCCGCCACCTGTTGGAAAGCCTCTTGCTCCTGCCTAAAAATAGATAATCTCTGATGCAGGGAAGCGTAGGCTTCCAACTCCTCCTTGCTGAGTTGTGGCTTCATTGATTGTTTCGGGGTAAAACCATGGAGATTGGTCTACTGGCGTCTGCTTGAAGTTGCGCCAATCCCCATTGCGTAAGCTCAGTGGAGGTCACCCCATATGGATGTCCTTTCTTTGTGATGCCACTGACTCTTAAAGGCCTCATGTCTTCACTGTAATAACTTGCATCAACAAAGCAAGCTGCTACTGAGAATGGTCTAGGATCGGCCTTGATTATTTCAGACTCATCAGTTTCTGGGTTCCAGATAGCGAGCTCTTGATGGAGCGATGATGGAACACAACCGGCCTGATGAAGCCAATCTCTGCCCAGAATCATAGTATAAGGAGCAGTGCACTCAGCTACGAAGAAAGTTTGATATATCTCTGATGGGCCAACCCTAATTTTTAGTATCACTACACCGAGTGTCTGAGCTATGTTTCCAGCAAAACTTTTCACCTTTATCTTGCTGTCTAGAATTTTCTCCTTCGGAACCTGAAGGAAATTCATGGTCTGTACGGTAAGGACACTTACAGCAGCCCCTGTATCCACCAATATCCTACTGACCCTTTTGTCCATCATATCAGCAGATACGTACAATGGACGCAAATGCTGCCTCATGGCGAATGTGGGCTTGGAGAACAAAACGTACTTCCTTCTCAAATCAGGGTCCATGTCCTCTTTATCCTTCTTTACAGCCAACTCCTCTCTGCGAACGGATGACTCCACTCCAGTCTCATCTTCTGACATGTTGAGGAAGACTTCAGACGAAATTGGCTCGTCCAATGCATACATAGAAGGTAAGACATACACCATATTGCAATAAGTGTTTGTCTCTGGAACTGGTATCACAGCTTCGGTCGTCACGTACACCTGAGCAGATTCAGATTGGTCTGAAATCATCTCACCATGCTCGTTTTCCACATAAAGCACGCTACACGGCAAACTTTCGTCCATACCCCCGGTTTCATCTTCCTCAGTTTCCTCCATATCATCTTCTATGACTCGAGGTATATCGACTTCTGACTCTTCTTCTAAGCGGGCAAATGCTTCAGCCATCTGCTTTACCAAAGAAACCTCTGGAACAGGTCTCTGTTGCTCAACCTCAATCATAGGTCCAACCTTATCTGTTTCTTGGGACCCCGGATCCTGACGCTGAACTACTTTTGGTCTCCATTCGAACTTTGTTTTCGACGTCTTGATATTGTCTCCGTTCTTAGGGACTTCTGATATCCTAACCCTTTTCGCCGGAGACGTCTCAGGTGTCTTACTAAAGGTGGAAATAGATATTTCACCCACCACCTTTTTACCTACCCGTGACCAGACTGGTTCCCGCGTATGTTGACTTTTGTCAATGCTCACCCTTGACCATACAGACTTTCGTTCGCCGCTATTTTCTTCTCGCGAGACTCTCTTCTGTCCGCTATGTTTCGTGGTAGAAGTCTTTGTGGTATCGCGAACGTTTCTGATAGGGCAATAAGGTCTAGCTGACAATAAATCCAGCTTCCGCCTTAACTGTTCCGGAGTCTCCCTGATCTGGTCTGGGCTGACTAGGCCTTTATCCAATGCCTCCAAAAGCCTCTTGGTTTTGCCATATCTTCGCTGCACGTTCCTAGTCTGAGTAGGTGTGGCTTCTACCACCTTTCCTCTCTCTCTGACCATCCAGACGTTGTCTTTGAGGATATTCCGTGAAGCTGGTGGTATATAAGGCTTAGTTATTACGTCCTGCGGGTAAACCACTAGCTTCTTCTGCTCCATTCTTGCCTGGCGTAAACGCAAGTAGAGGTTGGAATCCCTCTGACTAGGGCTTGCTGATCTCCTCATCTGCTTTGGGCTGTGTGGCTGATATGCTTCAGGGGGTGTAGCAAACGCACTCTTCTGCTCGTGTTGTGGCTCTTTAGCAATGCCACATTCAGTTTTGCACCTATCACACAACATGACTGCTGATGTACCTGCCATTGGTTCTTTCCGTTTGACAACTTCTGTTTCTCCAGCTATAGTGCTCAGGTCAAGCGTCAGTTTTCTGCTACCCCGAGCCAAATCAACCATAGCCACATCTGCTACCGCTGGATCACAAAAGGTGATTGACCCCTCATTGACCCATTGTTGTATCTGATCTTTGAGCTGCATGCACTGAGAAGTCTTGTGAGTCCACAAGTTATGAAACTTACAATAGGTCTTACCAGCTATTGCTTCTTCTGGGGGGAAGACCCCCCAAGGGATGGCCACCTCGTTGGCCATGATCAGCTTGTTCAAGATAATATGAGCCCTACTTGCATCATAAGTGTATTCTTTGAACTTTGGCCTTACTGGCGGTGGCTTTTCCTTCTTCCCTTCGCATGACACTAAATCAATCATATTGATGGTGGGAAAAGGATCGATGTCCACCCAAGCCGCAGTCTTTTCTTCATTCGCTCCGAGCTTTCCCTCGTTGATCCAAGTCTGGATAGTGTCCTTCAAGCGAATGCACTCCGATGTGTTATGGTTCCAAAGATTATGGAACCTGCAGTACTTCTTTCCTTTGAGCTGTTCCTGTGTAGGGGGAGGTCCAAAGTCATTCCTTACCTTCCCTAATGCCGTCAGATCTTCCAAAATTTCCGGTGCCTTGTGTGCATTATATGTATAGGATTCGTACTCCGGCTTGGCGAACGCGGCGAACGAGATCTTTACTGGCTCTTTAGACATTTTCAACACCTGGGACTTGATAGGCTGTCTGCCTGCTAACTCTACTGCTGCGACTTCTTCCTCATAACCCATCATGTATGGGTCTGCATAGGGCATAGCTTGTGGGGCCGAATAGTAGGGATCCATATGGGAATATATTGCCCCCACAGTCTTGTGCCTTGCTGGAGGCATTCTGGGCCTCAGCGTTCCTGGGATGAGAGCTAAGTTGTTCCTGGAATTGTTAGCGTCTTCGTCCAGCTCATTCAGGAAGTACTGGTAACTGCCAACCCTGTTTATTAAGTCAGCCATGCTAGAGAACACTCCATCGTGGTGTTTTGCTCTCTGTCTCTTCTCCAACCCACGAATTGCAATTTTGATCAAGTCAGGCTCCGGGATTGGAGTTTTGCACTTGGCCTGTTGAATCTTGAACCGCTTGAGGAATTCTACAGATGACTCCATAGGTTGCTGATACATCGCTGTCAAAGAAGACAAGTCAACCTCTGGTTCCACAGTTCCAAATGTGGTTCTAAACATGGTCTCCATCACGTTCCAGTCAGGGACCGATCTTGGTATCAACTTGGTATACCATGTCAGTGCTGACCCTGACAATGAGGCACCGAATGTGCGTAACTTGAAAACATTGTCCGCACCATATGGTCCACACTCGCCTGTGAATCTTGCGATGTGGGTGGCTGCGTCTTCAGATCCTTCTCCTGAGAACGAAGTGAATCTTATCTGCCGATAATGTTCCGGCCATGGGCTTTCAGCCACCCATTCTGGATACGGGTGTGCGTATGCGGTGTTCACAGCAACAACGGGAGTTGCCCTTATTGCCTCCTGTATCATATTCTGGACTGCATCCCAGTCCAGCTGAGGTCTCCTTTGATTAGGTGTTGGCGAACGACGTGGTTGCTGCCTTGGAGCCCTCTGTCGTCCTCTAGCCCCTACAGGGTTCTGATTATTGTGCACCGCTAATTGGTCATCACCCACACGAAGTGGACCAAATCCCTCCCGGTGCACGGTTCTTCTATCCACCTGGTGATCGACCTCTTCTAGCAACTCTTCTTCTGGAGGCTGTTGGCGGATAAGCTGCTCAGTTCTCATGGCATTTAAAGCCTCCATGAACATATCCATCCTCTTATTCAGCGCTTGCTGATTTTCGTTCATCTTAGTTGCTAGGTCTGCATACCTTAGGTCCTGAATCTCGGCCTTTTTGTCTTGTTGCCGGGCTCGGTCGCGGACCTCCTGGAAACCTTTAGTCAGGTTATCCAATGATGAGCTTAATGCTCCTACGTGTTCAGCAAGGTTCTGTGACTGTCCTTCGTTAGTCATGGCACCAAACTTGCTAATAGCTTGTTCTGCAGATAGCTTCCTACAGTAAGCCGAATTATGTGGTCTTGCGACTACGTGTTCTGGTTTGGAACACGAAGGATATTCCTTTTGATATTCGCCGAAGCCTGTAATCTTGACACTGTCCCACTGGGCGTGCCAGATGTTTGGTCTAGAATTTGCAGTCCTTCAAACAACCGGCTTGTAAATTTGTGCTAGGCGTGCCAGTACCTTTGGGTCAGGTACAACCTTGAAGTTGGATGCTACTTGATGCTACTTGCGTCCCTCTTCTGACTTCTTCTCACAGCGACTATGACAGACGCCGATCTTCTTCCTCTGTGCTAGGTTCTCTTCTTAGACCTACAAGGGAAAAGTCCCTCTAGGATTTTTCTCCAACCTTTGAGGATGGCCGAATCTTACTTAGTATGCAAAGAAACTAAGCAGCGGGTATCAAGATATAGACTGGCGAACGGATTCTCCAGAACTGGTTGCGGGAGTAAAAACTGCTCAACGGATCGAACAGGGGAGTAGAGAGATTTCAACGGATTGAAACCTGTCAGACTTAACGGATTAAGTCCCTTTTGCAGCTTGACGGATCAGGCTACGGTTGCTGACGGATCAGGCTTGGGTTGCTGACGGATCAGGCTTGGTTGCTCCGGAGAGGCTTGAAGACTTTCGCGTGGCGAAGTTGTTGTCTGTTTGTTGATAGATGTAGTTGTCCTTTTCCTCTTGCACCTCAACCCTTTATATAGTGAATACTAGGGTAGATGTTTCCTTGCGAACCAAGGTATAGCCTCAAATAATCCTTCTTGTAGTGCAAGACTAATTCTTAAAGCCCAATCATGTAAGCCCAAAACCATTATAGTGATAACTTAACCTCCTGCAACCACGTGTCTAATTTCTTATAATACCCTCGCGAACGCTTTTCCAACCGCGAACGTATTCTGTTAACACATGCCCCGCTTCGCGAGCGCGTTTCCCCCTGTGAACAAATTATCTCCTTTCGCGAGCGTACTTTGTTACTGTGCTCCTTGCGAGCGCTTTTGACTTTTCAAACGTCCTCTGACCCTCTTGACCGCAGGCATCGGTCCACTTGCCTTTCTATAAATGGGCTTTTTACTTCTGGATCCAACAATATCCACAGACTTGTAGGGATCTTTCCTGGTAAGGCTAGGAAACTACTCCTTGTCTGCCTCTTCCACGAGGTTGCTTGTTTCTCCACCAGACTCGGCACCAAACCCCGGCTGCACCAGTGAGACCTTCTAGTTCTTGCTTTTTTTTTCTTTTGATTAGTTAAATAACTCAAATATTATAACGAGTATGGTGTTAATCGAAGTTACGGCCACTCACTTACAAGAGAGAATCTACATTTATATCAAATGGAATTGGGCATAACCCTCATTCTTTCTTTTATTGTACTTTTTTTTCAAAATTATTGTAACGCCTCAAACTGCACCTTCTCAGTTTAAGCACGTCACAGTGCCGCGAGTCTCGAAAGAAAAAACACAAGACAGTTAAAGTAAGAAAATATTTAAGAAAAACACAACAGAAGCACAAAAACATTTTGAGGTTTAAGATCATTATTTTTCTCAAATTACTTTTATCCACCAAAACCTGATACAAGCGATGACTATGAAATGCAAGGTTCTAAAAGTCGCTAGTCGCTAGTCGGTCGGCCGGCCGGGAACTTGCGAGTAGAGGAGTAGTCGGGGAGTACTCGGTTTTTAATTTTTGGATTTAATTTTATTTTTAAAACATATAATTAAATATTTTTTTTAAAAGGTATTATAATGTCCAAAATAATAAAAATAGTCAATAAAATGCCGAGTTTGGCCGATTTTTTCCGAGTTAGCCGATTTTTTTACCGAGTTGGGCCGATTTTTTCGAGTTTGGCCGATTTTTTCTGAGTTGGGCCGACTACTCGGCTGATTTTCTTCCGGCCGACTTTGTACTCTGATTTTCTTAAAATCGTCTTGGAATGACGCCGACTAGCGAGTACTCGGCCGACTAGGCCGAGTTTTAGAACACTGATGAAATGACGTACTCAAAAGTAATACCAACTTCAATGAAAACGTCATCAGACAAAATAATAATAATAATAATAATAATAATAATAGAACCGAACTCTTCCATGCGTCTAAAGCTTAATTTAAGAAATCACCAATAATTAACCTTCAAGGAACAAATACTCGAATAATTTGAATAAAAATACCACAAGGCCAACTAATAGAATTTAGTTCATGAAACTCAGGTATAAAAATAAAGAAAAAATCATGGAAACCAAGTTATCAATTATAAATATGCACACCTAACTCCTTGCCATTTTCATGTCTCAGTGCACGATACCTGCATCCACAAACTCTTTTAGGGATGAGCTTTCATCCTTGCTGCTCAAAGGAATTTTACCCTTAACTAGGTTTAAAAACTTTAAATGAAGCTCTAGAATAAAAAACATGTTTGACACCAAATTTGTAATCTTCACCATGCTGGCCATCTCCTGCACCGACTTGTGTCATCCGGAAGTAGACGAAGGGTACGAACTTTATGCGCCGAAGCAGTTTGAATGCCGGTTTGGATTTACCTAAGGTATTCCATATCTGTTGGTCCATTCAATTAATTATAAGTACACCTCCTAGTGTGACAGACCAAGTCTGGTTGTGTCTCGGGTAAGTAAGGTTCAAGTAGTAGTACAAGCCGGCCGGTAATGGGTTATTATTTTGTATGATATTCCATTCGTGAGTTAACAAAGAAGAGCGGTGGTAGGATGAACAGAATGTCCAAGTAAGGAGAACTGTCCAAGCTTATGAACAAGCTCAATATAACGACAGGTGGGTAGGGCATTGAGGGTTTCGGGAAAAGGATCTAAGGTTGTTCTTCTGGGTCTGGAACAAGGTTCTAAAAGTCGTTAGTCGCTAGTCGGTCGGCCGGTCGGTGACTAGCGAGTAGAGGAGTAGTCGGGGAGTACTCGGTTTTTAATTTTTGAATTTATTTTTATTTTTAAAACATATAATTAAACATATTTTTTAAAAGGTATTATAATGTCCAAAATAATAAAAATAGTCAATAAAATGCCGAGTTTGGCCGATTTTTTCCGAGTTTGCCGATTTTTTTTTTCTGAGTTAGGCTGATTTTTTCCGAGTTGGACCGATTTTTTTACCGAGTTGGGCCGATTTTTCCGAGTTTGGCCGATTTTTTTCGAGTTGGGCCGACTACTCGGCCGATTTTCTTCCGGCCGACTTTGTACTCCGATTTTCTTAAAATTGCCTTGGAAGGACGCCGACTAGGCCGAGTTTTAGAACACTGGTCTAGAATCATAATTTCTATTTTATTTGAATAGTAGGCAGGGCCGAGAAGGTAGCGCTAAATAGCATCTGACATAGATAGTGAGCCGTACTGAGGACGATTGGGTTGAGAAGAGAATAACATACGAAGATCAAGTAGAGGTAGTATATGGATTGTTCGCATAAGGTGCCTCATCTAGTTTTATTGAAGAAATTCAAGCAGGTATAACCTTGATCAGTCCCGAGAATACTTCCTATAGTTGTTTACAGTGGCGGATCCAGGATTACGGCCTTGGGTGGGCTTGAAATTCTTAACCAAGGAAAGAAAAAAGTTGAAGAATCTCGACGCTGTAATAGAAATTTATTGATTGAAAGAAAATGATACAACTAGTTAGGGGAGGACATAATAAGTTTTGCCCCTCCAATGCATATCCAAAATTATAGTATAAACTGAACAATAAAACTAAATATGCAATGTGATACAATATGATAGCATAAACTAACAAAATTTAACTATATGGGTCGATGAAGCTTCAAACTCTTCAATCACCTCCTCATTAGTAATAGATTCAGCATACTCTTTCTCAATATGAAGGACCATACAATCACTAAGAATCACATCTCTCATTTTGCTTCTAAGATTATTTTTAATGATGTTCATAGCTGAAAATGTTCTTTAGTGGTTGTTGTAGAAACAAAAATAGTCAAAACTAAACAAATCAATCTAGCATAAGAACACTCTTGAAGAAACAATGACTTTAACCCATTATAAATGCTTCTCATATTACTAGCACTATCATAACCTTGACCATGCATATTTCTCACTTGAAGATTATGCAGAATAAGCATTTTTGAGATCTCATTTTTAAGAGTTTGTGATGTTGTGAGACACTGATATTTTTATTTAATTTTCTGACACATTTAGAGTTTATTTTTGAATTGTTTCCGGTACGTCGAGAATGCACTCTAATACTTTTATATTAGAGCAAACGTCGCCACATGCGTAGGAGTATTTACGGAATATTTTTCCAACATTCCAAGTGTTTTAGTCCTATTTTACGAACTTGATTTGACAATTTATTTTTAAATATATAATTTACAGAACATATTTGTAGGTTTTCCGTTATTTTAAATTCAGAGTTATCGTGACCGTTGTATTTGTTCGATAAATCCTGACCATTGAAAGTTTTATAAAAATCTCTCTTTCTCTCTCTCTCCCTTTCCTTTCCTTTCCTTTTTTCTCTTCTTCTTTTCTTCTCTCTCTCTTTCTCTCTCACTCGACTGTGTGACCCAGCCGATCGGAGACCACCACAGCCGAGCCACACCGACGCGCGCAGTGGGGTAGCCAGGATTTTTTAGTTAATGGGGCACAAATAAAATAATAATAATAATAATTAATATTAATATTTATCTATTACAATAGTAATTGTCATCACGAGATTTCATATATTGAAATCGTTTATGAAATCAAGCAGCTAATCATAAACTGGTCCTCCTCGTAACAACTTTGATTGTTATTTGATCATATATATTTGTAGAATGAAAAGACTTTTTTACTGTAAAATCAGTTTGACAAACTTCACCATATATTTGACAATATATAGATGTTTGAATTATTTTCGTTATACTAGATATACAATTACAAAATGTAGTGGAAGAGAAATGAAAAAAAATCAATTAATGATGAACATAACTCAATCCGAAAAAAGTGGAAGATAAGGTTTTTTTTAAATATAATATATTGATGTAATTAAAACGAAAAAATATCAGTTCACTCTTTTAACGTGTAAAAAAATGACTTTAAAAGAATGAAAAAATGACCATATAGACACGTCAATCATCAACATCAGTACATCACATGAATTCTATTAAATAATAATAATTTAAAACCATGTAACTAATGGGAGTAAGATGCAGTGTTAGCGTGTGTGTGTGTGTGTGTGTGTATTATTAGCAGAAACTAGGCAAACTAACTGTCAGGTTTTGAGGGTTATACGGGTGATCGGACAGGACCCAGGGTGCCTCTGAGTCCCTCCGCCCTTGGTCACGCGTCTCACCTCACCGCCACTATCACCAGCCTCGCCCCGCCCTTGTCAGTTTGATCTGGCCCTCAGTAACCCAGAGACGCCACACTAGAAGCTTGGCCAAGGAGGAGGTGGATTCCGACGCTTTGCCAAGTCAACTCTGACGTCGAGCCGGACCGAAGGAGCGCCTAGAGTGTCACGCCCCGGCCCAAGTTTATCTTCCTAAACCCGAGTTAGGACGTGCGGGACGCATCCCAAGAGAGATTCACTCGTAATCCCCCTCAAGAATGGATAACACTCTTTCCAAACCAATTTCAAACAATCCAAACGTTACCGGAATAAACCTCACAGCCGGAGGTTATCCCGATTTCCGTATTTTGATCTCAACCAATCATTTAGAGAACCTAGGGTTCTAATAATATTTGTGACTGCATCCGAATCCCGGTCAGGCTGCCTACGTACCATGTCCTCAGGGATCAAGCCACACGTAGCTCTTATGTTAATTAACGTCCTAACCGGAAAAATGCCGCTTTACTACTTATCTGTCGATTTAACAATGGACTGCAAACGCTCAAAACATACCCGGAGTTTAAGCCCCCCGCTGAGGTATTCACCGACCCACTAACCATTGGGATTTATCCCGAACATTCCACCATAATCAAACACAACACTCGCACATAAAAAATATAACATAAAAGCATCCACGTAAATAACAAATCCTCTAGGGGTAATATGGTCAATTTATCCCTAATGGCACTCTTGTAAATACCTAGTACTGCCAGGGGCAATATTGTAAAATCAGTCTAAATGGCAGCTTGGTAAAAATGCTAAGCTGTTAGGGGTATTTTAGAAATTTCAGTCCTAATGGCAGCCCCTGTAAATAAACAAGACAGTCAGGGACAGTATGATCTTTTTAACCTCAATGTTAGGCTTGTAAGATTTAGAGTGAGTGGACCAAAAATCAATGTCATTAATAATGGTTCAAAATCGTAATTTCAAATTTCATTTTCATTTCCCCGAAAACAATCCAGGGCTTACGCCAAAAACAAATAATTTCTCGGCCCACGGCTAAACATAAATCAAATCCCAGCATGCAGCCAATATAAAACAAATCCTAACCCGTAGCCAAATATAAATCAAATCATGGCCTGCAGCTGTATAAAATCAAATCATGAAAAAACATTTCGCAATTGATCGATCACACATAACAGTGTCAGAGCTAAGAGCTCTAGCGTACCTCTCAGTGAGCACGTAATCCCGCGCTAACACTACCATCTACCCCAATGGAAGAGGAGCGTAATGAGTGGCGGCTTCCACTCCGCCGAACGAGGAGCGCCGCTTACTAGCTAATAACAAACAACACATCCAACGACCCTTCATGACAGTGAGCCCCATAGGCTAGGGTCGGAGCTAAAAGCTCTGCCGTATCATCCAATGTCTAGTGAGAAAACAAATCCTAAGTACCATCCATTCTCTGCAAGAACACATATCCAGCGCTTCCACTCCGTCGAACGAGGAGCGCCGGGTAGGCGCGCTTCTACTCCGCCGAACGAGGAGCGCCGCCTGCTATTTATAAACATCCAACGACCCTCTATGGTGAAATTAAAAACAAATTCCTGATATTTTCATAAATCTATGCCCGAAGCCCAATAAAAATCCAGACCCGAAGCCTATTTATAAAATCTAGACAAATGCATAAATATTTAAAATCCCGACAATACGCCAAATAATCAAATCCCAGCAAAACATTGGGTCCGATTCCCATATGTACGACGGGACTCTCCCGTCAAAAACTATTCAAAATCTAAGTGAAAACAAGTGAGCTGAAATCCATAAATCAAATGGAAATAAACGAATTAAAACCCTCCACTAGGGTGCTCGCAAAACCAAAAGGAATCAAAAATGTACAGAAACCTGAAAAAAAAATCATTCATTCTAGGAACATTTTAAAACCATTTAATTATTAAACCATGACATGTCTTTCTTTAAAAAAAATCAAAGGTTCACTCATCATACTAACCACGTATCTCCTGCTCCAGGTACGGTACTCAAAACGTCCTCATACGTGGTGACGTCTCTTTTGTCCGAATGCGGTTCCCTGGTCGTCGTAAAATATTTTTCCTCGAGCTTTATAGACTCACCATGTGTCCGCTGCGTCACTATGATACTTTACTTCATATGTTTCTCTTGACCTCATCCAGCATCACGATCACCGGATCATCCCTGATCCCCCTCGAATAAAATTACGCAACACAAATGTGTTGACATAAGTGGTCATACCTACTCTTTTAACTCATCAATCAAATATAGGATGTGAAACGACTATCGAATAGTCTAGCAGTCCAATTTTTCCTAGTTTGACCAAGAAAAGTCAATGATTGACTTTAGGGTTGACCAAGTCTTTCCTGGGTTGACCAGGAATTGACCAAAACTTTCTGACTAATCGACAAAGATCGAATCCCAATAAGTTCAAAAATTGTCGATTTATAAATTCGAATAATATTGGGTGCACTCTAAAACCTATTCGTGCCCATAACTGAAATTCGAATTTACTTTTTCCAAATCTGGTTCGTTATTAAACTTTCGAACCTCTCGACTTTTCGATCCAATGAAAAGTCTATATCGACATCTAAATACAATTGATGTCTCTAACTCTATCGTTACATTTAACCTTACTATTTAACCATAGGTGGCAACTCTTGCCACCACACATACTAACAACTATAACGACTTGTTCCACTTAGGAAGTCGATAACACATTTAAACATTTCCAAAGACTTTAACTACCCAAACCTTTGGTTCGAGCTTTGAACCTAAGCTCTGATGCTAGTTTTCACGCCCCGGCCCAAGTTTACCTTCCTAAACCCGGGTTAGGACGTGCGGGACCCATCCCAAGAGAGATTCACTCGTAATCCCGCTCGAGAAGGGATAACCCTCTTTCCAAACCAATTTCAAACAATCCAAGCATTACCGGAATAGACCTCACAGCCGGAGGTTATCCCTATTTCCGCATTTGGATTTCAACCAATCATTTAGAGAACCTAGGGTTCTAATAATATTTGTAACTGCACTCGAATCCCGGTCAGACTGCCTACGAACCCTGTCCTCAGGGATCAAGCCACACGTAGCTCTTATGTTAATTAACGTCCTAACCAGGAAAATCCCGCTTTACTACTTATCGGTCGATTTAACAATGGATTGCAAACGCTCAAAGCATACCCGGAGTTTAACCCCTCTGCTGAGGTATTCACCGACCCACTTCCACCATAATCAAACACAACACTCACACATAAAAAAATATAACATAAAAGCATCCACGTAAATAACAAATCCTCTAGGGGCAATATGGTCAATTTATCTCCAATGACACTCTATTGTAAAATCAGTCTAAATGACAGCTTAGTAAAAATATTAAGCTGCTAGGGGTATTTTAGAAATTTCAGCCCCAATAGCAGCCCCTGTAAATAGATAAGACAGCCAGGGGCAGTATGGTCTTTTTAGCTTTAATGGCAGGCTTGTAAATATACAAATCTGCCAAGGGCATTTCTGAGATTTTAGCCTCAATAGCATCCCTGTAATTATATAAAACAGTCAGGAGTATTTATGGAATTTCTAACCAAACCACTAAGGGTATTTTCATAATTTCAATCCTAGTGGCACCCCTGTAATTACCCCAAACCACCAGGGGCATTTATGAGATTTCACCTCACCAGGGCCAAATCCAGAAACCTTCCAAAATTTCACAATTTGATCGTCTGAACAATCCAAACATGTTTCTAGTTCAACACTAAGCCTAATTTCAGCTCTAAACATGTCAATTACTCAAGAATATGTCGAACCCGAATTGAGGCAAAATAACCTAAAATTTCCAATCTAAAATTCATTCTACACACATTAAATCGAGTCTCAAGCTCATGGAGGATTGTCATACACTTCATGAGGATCAAAACCATACCTCGATCGCTCGAAAATGGTGGCCTGAGGAGGGAGAACTCTGGCTAGCCTCCTCACTGTGCAACCCGCCCTTCTCCTCGACGCTGCTCCCTCACGACGGCGAGTTACGCTGCACGGCCTACCTAGAAATGATCTAGGGGCGGAGGCGAACCGAACGAGACCAGAACGACGGCCTCTAGTGGCCTGACTGCGGAACTCTAGCACGCGCAAGCTCTGGTAGAAGAGGAGAGAGAAAATCAGGGAGAGGAGAGAGAGAGGAGGTTAAAATCTGATTTTCATCCCGGTAAAACCCCATTTATAGCCGATTATTGTGAATAGTGACTTTAGTTCTTAGGCCATAACTTCTTCATACTAACTCTGATTAAAATGCACGACATGTCTACGGGTTCGTATTAACGTCCTCTACAACTTTCCCGAAGGAAGTTTCTCTAAATTCTCGACTTATCTCAAGTTATCTTTTTACGGTAAAGTAAATAACTTTTATTACTTCTGTAAACTAAATAAATCCATATTAAATAGTGCGTAGCTCGAAAAATATTTCGAACATACCGGTGGACTCGTATTAACATAATCTACCACCTCGGGACATTACTTCTATCTTCCCCCAGAATGGAGAATATCTCGATATTAAACTCAAATAGTAATTCGGGGAAGACTAACAGCGTGGTTACAACCCTTTGTAACCCTCCTAAACTAGGTAAAAAGGTAAATTTCAGGACGAGGTGTTACATGGAGAGTTCCTGGTAGCATCAGGAGTCACATGGTAGCTCAGAAGAGGAGGAGAACATCTGAAACGCCTCGTCGGAGAGGATCCGTCGGGGAAACTTCTGCCAAGTTCGTCGAGGTATAAAACCGTCATCATTTCTCTCGTTTTTAGCCTTCCTAGGATGCTTGGGTTGTGTAGATTCTAGGGTTGTAGGTGGAGGAGCTCGGTTTGGCCGAGAAAAATCGGATTTCGGCCAAACTAGCCGATCGGGAAACTCAAGGGTAAAAACCCTAGGTTTTACTATTACCGATTTACCCCTTTACTGTTTTACCGTGTTGTGAAATTACCCTAAAACCCTATCAGATTTCAATATTTACAAACTGCCATTTTTACTATTTAACTTTTACGGTTTTAACTGAGTTACCTTTTTATAGTTTTACTTTTATCATTTACTGTTGACACTTGACCGTTGACTTTTACTGTTTGGGTTGACTTTCACTTTTTACTGTAGCAGATTTATTTACTTACATTTTTACCACTACAGTCATTTAATTTAAAGGTTTTGTAATTACCAAAGGTTTACATCCTTTTACTAAACTTGGTTTTGAATATTTTAAATTAAATAGGCGACGGAACGACGTAACTACCGAATGAATAATAATCTTGATTCTCGCCCGGTTTGAGAATCGAGATATCAAATAATTAGACTCTAGTGTTGGTGAAAATAAACGGAAAGTTTATCTAGTTTACCGAGTCTTGGTTAACTTTGACAAACTCAGAAGACTTGGTCAATTCAGAAATGACTTAGTCAATCCTGAAGTCAACCTTTGACCTTTTCTGGTCAAACTAAGAAAGTGGGTAGTTGACCATAAAATAACTGTTACGTTTCCACTTTCGGCTTATTTACTCTAATAGATAACACCTATTGATAAATAGAATACTTATATTAGACACAAATCACACAATGCTAGTATGCTACTATGCTAGCTAGTTAACCTAGTTTATGCAAAAACAATAGCAGTAGGCATATTTCATATTCCATAGACAAAGTACGAAAGTAAAGAAGGCAATTAAACAAACCTGGGAGCCTGAGAGTAATGAGAATCCACTCAATCCAGTAATCAACCACCTAACACGTAAAGTGACTAAGTGACTAAGTGACCAAAGCTTTAAGCCGTCGATAAAATTCTGAAAATTAGACACAAATATGGGGAGAATTGAATACATTTGAATGACTTAACTTGAGATTTGAAACAAATTAAACTTACCAAAATAACCCAGCAGCATGAACATTTAACAAATGAAAATTATGAAATTCAATTGGGGAAAGAAACGCAGCAAAAAATTATACTTACAATCATGTAATTCATGTTTCCAAGACTTCAATAGAGAAAGAGGTGGATTATACGAGTTGGGTAGGGAGAGTGAGCGACCTTGTCAAGTGGCGAGCCTTTCCGCCGTCGTCGGACGGGGCTTTGTCTGCCTTGTGTTGGCAGCGACAGTACTAGGCTCCTCAATCGCTCTACCTCATATAGGTGTAGATATGGACATTTTCGTGTGTTAAGCGTTTAGAAAAACTTCATTTTGAAACCTTAAACGAACTCGGATGGCAAAAGTCTGTATGTCATGGCGTTAGCCATGAGTTTGACTCGTACGGCCGTTCTGCTTCCAGATTGGTATCACAATAGTCAATCGGACACCGAAATATCCGTAGTGCAATTTTATAACTAAAAGTTACTTTAGCCGACGAAATACCCTAATTTCGTCGGCTAAACTTTTCAAATTTCGTCGGCTAAAGTTCATATACTATAGCCGACGAAAAAGCACTTTAGTGGACGAAAATTTTTTTTGTCGGATAAAATTTAACTATAGCCGATGAAAAAATTAGTTTAGCTGACGAAATTTTTTTTCGTCGGCTAAAAAAGCACTTTAGCCGACGAAATTTTAACTTAGCCGACGAAAAAAAAATTCGTCAGACGAAAAAAATTTTCGTCGGCCTGTTTTTAGATATTTCGTCGGCTATAGTCTTTTTTCTGGTAGTGGATGGTAGGAGAGGGAAAGGAGATGGGGAGCGCGGCAGTTGGCCGATCTCCTCCTAACACTTGCTGGGTTGAGCGGCGAAATGGCGGGTTTCCCCAGTCCCAGCGGAGGACAGACGGAGGTGAGATCGTGACGTCTTGGAGGCGCGGATTGGACAAAGCTTCGATCTGGATTGATGTCGTGGTTTTTGATCGGGGCTCGAGCCCGCGTATCTCATGGCCTCCTTGAGGAGCGAGGTGGCTGACAGGCTCTGCAAATTGGTGGTCCGACTGAAGGGGAGTGGAGGCGCAAGGGTAAGGGCGGCAGGAGCAAGTCTGGGAGGACGGCGATCGACGGCAACACAAACCTGTTCTCTTAGGGTTGCAGCTTAGGCTTAGGCTCAATTTTTGAGCCCAACCCGAGATAGTTTAGTTTTACTCATTTTCTCTTTTGGTTTCAAATCATTGTTTTTAGTTGCTTGTTTTCTTGTGGCTTTATGCCGGTAATAAACACTTCTATCATAGGGCGATGTGGGCTATGTCGCGGTAAGTGCACGTGGTGTGCTATGACTGCTCTAATGAGGAAGTGAGTTTCTTGCTTAATCAAACGATCACAGCCTCCTTACAGCAGAGTGGAATCCTTGCATAATGGGAAAGTGGATATGCTTAGTCTATTATGGCTCATTATGAGTTTTAGCTTTCCGTTATGTCGTCATGTTTTATACAAAATAAATAGAGTTACTATTGATGCACTCTTTGCTAATTAGCTTCTGTTTGAATGCATAGATTATTTAGGTTCTCCTAGTTGTAGGTGGTCTTCCATTATGGAGTGGGATTATTAGAAACAAATATGAAGTATAATCCTTAGAGCATATGCACCGGTTTATTCTCTTGCTGCTCCTATTTTGAGGAGGAGCAAGCACTATTTGAGCAAGTGCTATTACTATTTGAGCAATAAGAGGTGCAGTGCAGTTTTTTCGTGCAGCGATGGGAAAAATAGCACCTCCTATTACTATTCATCGATTTTTATTTTAAAAAAAATTCATGACTATATTTCCATTCACTCTTCAGCTCACCAATCAACTCCACCGCAACAGACCCATCATCACCAAACCTCACTCTCTTTCTCATTCATTCTATCTGTGATGGGCAGCTCCGAAGAAGACAGCAAGCCCATCTCCCTACACGACTCGTCGTCCACTCCACTCCCCTCCTCTCCAAACCCGACGACCCGCCCCCTCCTCCTTACTCTGACCAACGACCCGACTTCTCCTCCGACCCGACCCAATACCTCCAGATCTCCTTCAACCACGACCCCCGCCCCTTGAAAGACCTTGCCTTCCTCCTCTTCCTCCTCTTGGTCCTCTCCACATTCGCCGTCAGCATCTTCCCGATCTTCTTTGACGTCTATTGGTTCGTCGCCTGCACCATCAGCTCAAAAACTGGGCCCAACTTACCACCAGCATTATTGCCTCTTGCCTAACGACGCCATCACCGTCATCGTCGCCTCCACTGCACCACACACGCCGGCGCACCGCCAAGGAATCAAAACTTCTACCATCAGAGCAAACCATACCAAATCTGGAATGAAAACCCCAAAAGATCGTGCACCGGATCGTGATCGACGCAAGAGACATTGATCCAAACGATCCCAGCGCCACCACCTTGCTTGCTCACCGCCAGCTGTTGCTGTATTTTGATTTTGACATGTGTCTGATGTGGTGACGCTTAAAGAAGAAACAGAGGCCAGAGGCACCAACCGCTGATGCAAAGCATTCAAGATCCGACACCCTCTCACGGAACCTGTCGCCTTCTGCCAAAGACTGAACTCAACCCAAACACACATCACCACCAATCAGACTACCCGTCCAGCTGCACTCACCACCATCCGGCAAGGCCAGAGCCTGTCTAGACTTCATGAGCCGCCGAATGGGACCAGACACTGGAAACCCTAGCTTATGAGAGACGGTCGTGAGGCGCGTTCCTAAGAGTGAAGAATACGTTCCAAAAAGAGAATTATTTTGTTTTTCTGTTACGAACTCATGGGGTCTACTTATCTTTACTACGGGGTGGTTCTCTCCCTATCTCTTCCATTATATACTTTCCAATATGCAGTTGTACACATGTGTACACCTTTGTGGCCATTCACTCTTAGCTTTCATTTCCTGTTCCCGTTTTCACATTTGATCTTGGTGGTTTTCCGATGGCTTTGAGCACCCAAAGAGCCTCATCCTCATCTCTTGCTTGGGCTGAACCATTACCCCGTTGGAAGTTCGACGTCTTCTTGAGCTTCAGAGGTGTAGACACGCGCCGGGGTTTCATCTCCCATTTATACCGCCAACTGGAGATGTGTCAATTACTAAAGACTTTCATAGACGATCGAGAGCTTGAAATCGGATCTGAGATCTCTCCGGAGCTATTAAACGCCATCCAACATTCTCATCTCGCCATCGTTGTTCTCTCACCCGACTATGCTTCTTCCACTTGGTGTTTGGAAGAACTTGCCAAAATCATTGAGTCCACGGACCCCCGAGATAGGAGAGTTCTACCGGTTTTCCTCAACGTGGATCCGTCTGACGTTCGGCATCAAAGGAAAAGCTTTGCTGAAGCCTTTGCTAAGCATGAAGTGAAGTTCGATAATAACTTAAAGAAGGTGGAGAGGTGGAGACAAGCTTTAACAAAAGTGGCTGGTCTCTCTGGATATGATGTGAGGAATTACAAGTAAGCACTAGATCAAAACTTCACCCCTTAATATATTGTTTCTTGTATTTTTTAAGGGATGATCGACTTGCCATAGCCAATTACCAACGTTCTGCTACATATTAACTATTAGCTTGACGATTGTTTTTTTCTTCCTCTTTTCTTTCTGTTTTAGATGTGAAAGTGAGCTTATAGAGGTTATTGTAAAGCGTGTGTGGGAGAAAGTAGGTCCTACGATCACATTGTACAATTCCGATGAAAAGTTAATCGGAATTGAATTTAGACTTGGGAAAATGGGTTTGCTCTTAGCTCTTGAGCAAAAGGATGTTCGATTTATAGGAATTTGGGGTATGGGTGGAGTGGGTAAGACTACCCTTGCTAAGCTAGTGTATGAGAGACTTTTCTATGATTTTGAAGTGGCCAAGTTTCTTGATGTCAGCAAGTCTCATGGTCATCTAGTCAACCTTCAAAAACAGGTTCTTTTCCCAGTCTTGAAGGAAAATGTTTCACAAATTTTTAATGACTACGAAGGAACCAGTTTCATTAAAAGATGTATGTGTAATAAGAAGATTCTTCTTGTTATTGATGATGTTTATAGCTGTGACCTCCTAAAACAATTGGTTGGAGATAAATCTTGGTTCGGTGAGGGAAGCAGAATCATTGTTACAACTAGAGATCAACGCGTCCTCACCGAGCATCATATAGAATTATCACTCGAGCTGCTGCAGTTAAACAACAGTGAAGCTCTTGAGCTCTTTAGTCATAAAGCTTTTGGAAAAGATCAGCCAGAGGAAGGGTTTTTAGAGCTTTCTGAGTGTTTTGTAGATTATGCCAAAGGGAATCCATTAGCTCTTAAAACTCTGGGAAGTTCTTTGTATCAGAGAAGTGCAGATGAATGGAATAGTATGTTGAATTCACTGAAGAGAGATCCTAATCCGACAATTTTCAAATCGCTCAAACTAAGTTATGATGCGCTGAGTCGTCTGCAACAGAATATTTTCTTAGACATTGCATGCTTCTACAAGGGGATGAAGAAGAGGCGAGTTACGGAACTGCTAGAATATTGTTATGGCTTTAATGTTCTTATTGTGATAAATGCGCTCATTGAGAAATCTCTCTTAACCATTTATCACAATGAACATGTTGGGATGCATGGATTGCTACAAGAAATGGCATGTGAAATTGTTCATGAGGACTCTCGTAATGAGCCCGGTCCTCAGAGTCGTTTGTGCCATCGCGATGATATATTTCGTGTTTTCACAACAAATACGGTAAGATGTTATATTATTAATTCAAGTTTAAATCTAGAGCGGTGCTATTAACACCCTAATTTGCTATTTACACACCTCCATAATAAGAGTAAATCATAGAGCAAATTTTAAGAGTAATTTTGTAAAGAACAAAATATTGGTCACTCCTCATAGTTTAAGGGTTTCGACAGTTTAGTCCTTATATTTTCAATTTCAACTGATCACTCCTCATACTTTTCAAATTTCAACCAATTGGTCTATTTTGTCCAAAATATCTGTTAATTTCCTTAAATGCCCTTAGGTGTTTTTATTCTCTCTTTTTTCACAATAAAATCTAGCATGCATCTAGAACAATTGTAGATTACATACTGAATAAAAAATGAAAAACCCTAAATCCTTTTAAATTTTTTTGAACAGGAAAATGAAATTCAGAAAAAAAAGAGCACGTTTACTCTCTTAAACCTAAATTCAAATTTTTTTTCCATCAAAGGACGTAAAGCTTTATTGATAGAGGGGTGGTTACATAAGGAAGCAAAAGTGCCGGATGACTACAACATATTACTTAATAAAAAGACCACACACACATATATGTAATATATGTATGTGATCCCATATTTATATTACGTACAACATATTTTTTCTCATTTTTTATCGAAACTCATGCTAGATTTTATTAAGTATGTAGAAAGAGAGAAATGAGAAAAAAAATGAAAACACCTAAGGACATCTAAGGAAGTTAATAGATATTTTGGATAGAATGAACTAATTGATCGAAATTTGAGAAGTATAAAGAGTGATCAATTGAAATTGAAAATATGATGACTATATGAGGAGTGATTAGTATTTTTTCCTTTGTCCTTTTGTAAATTCAATCAAAGTCTAGTTATATTAAAATGGATAGGAAGTGATAATAGCAAAAAAAAAGTGTGTTAATAGCAATACTCTAAATCTAAATGTAAAATAAGTTTGGGATTAACTTTTCTTTTATTCTGAATTTATATCAGGGAACAGAAAAAATCGAAGGCATCTGCTTGAGCTTACCAAAATTAGAAGAGGCAGATCCAAACTGGAATGTTGACTGCTTCTCTAAGATGCTCAAACTGAGGTTTCTTGAATTTGATAATTTAATAATTAGCTCAGGCCCTAAATTCCTCCCAAATACCTTGATAATACTCAGATGGAGTTGGTATCCTTCCAAGTCTCTTCCAGCAAGTTTCCGACCAAATTTACTTGCTGAACTCAAAATGCCGAATAGCAAACTCGTTAAGCTTTGGGATGGAAGACTGGTAATTAACAATGTTGATCATGTTTTCTACTTCAAGATAGAATATCAAATTTTCCAAAGGTAATATTTTGTTCCTTGCATTGTACAGGACTTTCCTAATTTGAAACTTATCGATCTCATTTGCTCCAAAAACTTGAAGAAAACCCCAGATTTCACAGGTACTCCGAATCTTGAGGAGTTGATGCTCTCATCTTGTGAGGGTTTAGTTGAGGTCCATCCATCCATTGCAGTCCACAAAAATCTTAAATATTTGATACTTTACAGATGCAAAAACGTTAAGAGCTTCAAAAGTAAGATTGAAATGGATTCTCTCGACATTCTCAACCTTTCCTACTGCTCAAAACTAAAGATTCCTGAATTTGGAGAAGGGATGAAAAATCTGTCGTGCCTTAATATAAGCGGGACTGCTACTGAGGAACTACCTTCATCAATTGAACATCTGGTTAGTCTTCAATCACTCTATATGGATGAATGCCCAAAACTGAAGATATTTATAGAAAATAAGGGGGAGACAGGGCGTTTGAAGCCGTCAATGAGAAGTAAGCTTGACTCCTTATTATTCAGAAGAAAGAGTCTAGCGCCTTCGTTGCCATCTCCAAATGCTTTACCGTCTTTATGGTCATTGGATCTAACTGATTGTCATCTTAGTGAAGGAGTCATCCCCAATGATATTGGCTACTTGCCGTCTCTATCACACTTGCGTCTTGGTGGAAATAATTTTGTTACTCTTCCCGCAAGCATTAAATGCCTTTCTAAGCTTTGGTTCATTGATTTGAGGAGGTGCAAACGGCTTCAACAATTACCAGATCTCCCGTCTAATAGTGGTTTAAAAGTGTTGGCAGACGATTGTGATTCCTTAAAGAAGTTGTCAGAACCATCACAGCGGGAGGGCACATCCACCAATTTGGAAACGTTTCGTTTAACAACTGTGAATTGCTTTGGATTGATTGTCAATGGAGGCTGGACAAATGGAATATTTTCAATGCTAAGGAGATTGGCTGCTCAGGTATGTTACATCGATCACTCATATTTTTGGCTCTCTCTTTATCTTTTAAATCCTCATTGAACATGCATGCATAATTGTTGTTTTGGTATAGGGAATCTCTCCGGACTTTCTCTCATGCAGCGGTATTGTTCTTGGGTCATTCGATATTGTAAGTCCTGGAAGTAGAATTTCAGAGTGGTTTGATATTCGAAACGAGGAAGGCTCATTGACTGTGGAGCTGCCTCCGGATCGGGAATCATATAAATCAGAGTGGATGGGCATTTTGTTTTGTGTTGTTTTTGGCCATCACAAAGAACCCCACACTGTTGAGTGTTCTGAAATCACAATTAAATGTTTATCGCCTGCGATGCGTGAGAAACGTAATTTAACAACAACAAGGCATATGATGGGAGATCATCTTTGGGTGTCTTTTATGCCTCGTGGTCTAATCCAGGAGACCACAAGCTGCTCTTCTACGTTCTCATTCAACGCCCATTGTTGTGTTCGATGCCCGGATTGTGTGAAGAGGTGTGGAGCCCGATTGTTGTACAAGCAAGATTTGAAAAACTTACTCAATCGACAAACCAACATCATGAAACGGAGTCGTGAATATTATGACTCGGAGGAGGCAGAGGCAGAGGCAGGAGAGAGTCCGAGTGGAATTGCAAGTGGTAGCTCTAACAAAGAATCCTTCAAAAGACTCAAGGCATGAATACTATTCCTTCTTCTGGGAGGTAGGTTTTTTCTGTTTATAAAAACTTCTGTCTGATGTAGGTTTCTCTGACTCTGTATATATAATTATAAAAGGGCAATCAAATATCCAAAATAAGTAAACGTGTGTACTATGCTGACAAGTACTTTGTGTAGTCATAAGTTAACTGCAAAAAGCTGTTATGTTAACCATGCTTTTCCTCATTAACAGAATAAGAGAAACTCAGACAAGTTTTATACATAATTTCATCCACTAATAAACATGTATTAGTCTTATTAAGTTTAGAGTTGAGGAGTCTTAACGGCAGCCGAACTACCCCTCTCTGCTTCTGATTCTCACAGCTTGGTGCTTATGAACTCTTTGGCAACTCTTTCTTTGAGCATCTGAGGAGCACATCCACAGTTAGATTTGCTGACAATTGGCCGAGGCTATCTCAGCTGCCATTACACTATGGTGATGAGGTGCTGAAGACGAGGCTGATCAAGCAACATTTTGCTACGATTGGTTTGTAATCGCTTCATTTTTATATATCAATCTTCCTCATTACTTCTAAAGTCTAGTGTAGGTGGGGTTAGAGTCAGCAGACTATAACCCTTACTACTACAATTTGATGGTTGCTGATACTTGAAGCACAGCAATCGAGCGTTGTGACGATAAGATTTTCAACTCTAGTATTTTATTGTATCAGTATTGTTATATCTGTTAAGCTCACAATAAGTGTGAGCTTTGTCTAATGTAATGGTACTATATAACCCTTGTGGTTACTGTATGTTGCCATTCAGGCCTTCGAATCATCAATGAATGCTTTCATTTTGTTCAAAAAAAATACTTTTGTTGCTCCATTTGAACTGAAATCTAGGACCATCACCTTATTTCATATTTCTAAATCATTTACTATGTTCTCTCTTCCATACGTAAAGCCTATGAAGTATCATAATTATCATTACATTTTTTTTGTCGAATTAACTATCATCACATTGGTTACCGTGTATGACATATATGTACTCTAGAACTTCCTTATATATATATATATGTATGACATATATGTACTCTAGAACTTCCTTATATATATATATATATATATATATATATATATCATTCTACTTATTCTGCAGTATGCATATCATTCCATTTTGTCTGTATTCTGGAATTCTGTTTTCTGATAGCTGTTAGATCCAAAAATAAATGACGAAAGCCCATTTATGAAAACACAAGTGGACCGATACCTGCCGTCAGGAAGGTCAAAGAATGCTCGGAAAGTCAAATGCGCTCGCAAGGAGGGCACTATCGAAACACGCTCGCGAGGATAGATAGTTTGCTTGCAGGAGGAGACGCGCTTGCGGAAGAGGCTGTATATCATGGAAACACGCTCGCGGGAGGAAAAGCGTTCGCGAGAGTATCAGAAGAAAGAAAACACGTGGCCACAAGAGATTGAGTTACAAAAGGAAAAGTATTAGGCTTAGAGGATTGAGCTTTAAGAGGTTGACTTGCATTGCAAGGAGGATTCCTAAACCATAGCGGTATGATGCCCTATATATAAAGGGGCTTGGTGATCAAGGAAAAACACAACTACATCTATCAACAAACAGACAACAACTTCGCCACGCGAACGTCTTCAAGCCTCTCCGGAGCAACCAAGCCTGATCCGTCAGCAACCGTAGCCTGATCCGTCAGCTGCACAAGGGACTTAATCCGTTAAGTCTGACAGGTTTCAATCCGTTGAAATCTCACTACTCCCCTGTTCAATCCGTTGAGCAGTTTTACTCCCGCAACCAGTTCTGGAGAATCCGTTCACCAGTCCATATCCTGTACATCTTGATACCCGCTGCTTAGTATTCTTACATACTAAGTAAGATTCGGCCATCCGCAAGGGGTGGAGAAAAATCCTAGAGGGACTTTTCCCTTGTAGGTCTGAAAAGAGAACCCATCATAGAGGAAGAAGATCGGCGTCTGTCACGATCGCTGTGAGAAGAAGTCAGAAGAGGGACGCGAGCAGCATCCAACTTCAAGGTTGTACCTGACCCAAAGGTACTCGCACGCCTAGCACAATATACAAGCCGGTTGTTTGAAGGACTGCAAATTCTACACCAAACAATAGCAACAAAATATGGAAATTATAGAACTGCATTGTAGGATTACAGTTATTTTTCATGTTTTAGGGAGGCATTCCCTGGTCTAATCTATGGTCAAGTTTCTAGTAATCTTGAAATGCATCTGTATGTGGCCACATTTTTTTTGTTCATGTTCTTGTTTTCACGCTAACTGATTCCTTACTTATTTGTTAATTTAAGTCAAACTTCTTAGTCCTTTTTTGAGAAGAGAAAATTAGATTACACAAGTGAGATAGTCAGACTTCTTAGACCTAGAACTCTAGAAGTCTTTTTTTTTTCTATAAAATTTTCAAGAACGTCATAGAAGTGTGACATGATATGGTGATAACATGTGAGTGGTTTTATAGAGGGTTAGTTGAAGATTTTTCGTTTTATATGAGTTATATCGTCCTATAAGCTTGTTCATCCATAGGCATCCATTCATTTTCCACCCATGCCAGTCAAAAGATAGCGTTGCAGACCTCCTTTGTGCCCGCCACTTTTGTCTCCGACACCTCAGGATTTCCTCTTGTGAGGTTAGAGAAAGAGTTTCAGGATTAGAATTAGACCGCTGGCTATCGCCAGACAAACCATAAAAGGAAGAAATAAAACTACCTGATTGGGAGCCGTCCTTTGGGGACTGTCGTTGGCTTTGATCTTGCTCTATCGGGACCTAATCGTCGTGGTTATCCCCAGCCGTTTCCTCCAGATGTCGATCCACTTGTTCTTCTTGCTGGGATCGTCATTCATCAAATTTATCCATATTAATTTAGCCGATGGTCCTAAGTTCATCAAAAACTATTGTTTGCTCTGTTGGGGAACACATCTTTTCAACCGAGACATCTGTCATAGAGGCACTTTGATCGAAACTGGAACAGGAGGACTTGGCGGGAGTCCTGACACAGATTCTCTTCATCACAACAGCTTGGGAAGCGGTAATGGCCGCCGCCATTTATTTCTCCTAGTGAGCTTCCTGGTTGTCAGCCACCTTCTGGCATTTGGAGTCACCGCCATCCTTGGTCTTACCCTTGTCCTTCCTCTTCTATGCCACAGCTTCTGTCGCGGTTTCACCTGCAAAATCTCCGGATGCAGACCCGCCCTCCGAGGACACTATCATATTGTGATCCGGTAGTGATTTCCTTTCAGCGTCTTTCTGATAGGAATGTGGGCAAAAAGGTATGACCACGTCTTCCTCTACCTTCTTGGCCATCCCACCGATATTGTTGACTTTCCTGAATTTCAACCTCCGAGTAAGAGCGGATATCACCTCATTCACCATGTTCACTGGATCCTTAGACAAGCTTTCCTTGGTCAGAAACTCGTCCACAGCTTGGACATCGAAGGAAAGTGGGGCGCTAGTGAAATTATCCGTTGTAGAACACCATAAAAGAAAACAGTTAGGCCATCAAGGTATGAATGCAAAACAATCATACAAAATGCCAGTGGCTCAAAGTTACCATATTAGGTCGGCTAGTTGAAGCTCAAGTAGAATGGACCAAGACGTCAGTAAACGCTGATCACAGCAATAGTTCTCTCTCCGCAGCCACACGACTTTGACACGCTCGAGCCTTGGGTTCTCTAAACCCGACAAAGGGAAGTGCCGACAAGCTATAAGGGACAGAAGGAAGGATGGGTCAGGCACATATTCAGCGGACACGAGAACTACGTAAAGAAAAACACTTAACACAGAAAAGGCAAAAGACATGTACTTTCCGACGATAGGGCTCGTCATAGGGAATAATAACGGTAAATAGGGTTGGCCGCTACTATTGACATTGAGACGTTACCTTAATTATGTGATTTTTGAACTTTACATGTATTTCACCATTCCGAACACATCTTATTTCACAAGATTTTTGATAATTTTACTTTCATGTAGAGTTGGTTCACAAGGTTTTGCATTTGCTTTTAGAAAATGAGCATTTATGAGACAAAAATGACCATAAGTTTTTATATAAAATGATCATTTTTTTTGGTTCGTTTTAAGAGACGAAAATAGTGTATTGCCTAATTCCTTTATTCTAGTATTGAAACTAATTTGTATAATTGAAATAAAAAAATTCAAAACACTTCCATATATTTAAAATCCATTTTCTTCTTACTCTATATTGGTTTTTTTTATTATTTTTTGAGATAATTAGAGAAAGACCTAAAAAAATCACCCTCTTTTAAGATAAACCCTTTCACTTTTTGTTTTTAAATTTACACCCAATACAATAATTTAGCTTGTCTTATAGATTTTATTTCAATATTTTCACTGTCATTTTTACCCTTTTGATGGTCATTTTGTTTTCTACCTTTAAATTAGGTTACAAATAGAGAAATTGAGTTTTTGGCATATAGTTTTAAGTTAGGGGTTAGGGTTTAGAATTTAGGGGTTAGGGTTTATGGAGGAATTGAGTATAGGGTTTTAGGGTTTAGGGGTTAGGGTTTAGAGTTTTAGGGTTTAGGGGTTAGGGGTTATGGTTTAGGGTTTAGAGTTTTAGGGTTTAGGGTTTAGAGTTTTAGGTTTTAGGGGTTAGGGTTTAAGATTTAGTGGCAAATCTTGCAATTTCATTCTTGAATATGTTCTATTTTTAAGATTAAATATAAATAGATTTTTTTAATAAATAAACCTAATTAATAGGTGGGTGCATTTTAAAAGAATGTAAAGAGATGAATTTAATTTAAAATAGACCTAGTAAATTGAGTGTAGTGTCAAATACCCCTTATTTTTTATAAACGGTTTTCCTGTCCGGTTCGGTTTCCACGGGACCTAAACCACAATCCAAACCGTATAGATCCAGTTCGGTCTGATTTTGTTTTTCTTTTGGTTTCGGTTTCAGTTTTTCTTCTGATTCGGTTTAACCGGTTTCGCTTTGGTTTCCGGTTCGGTTTTTTTTTGGTTTTTGGTCGATGGCCACCCCTAGCAGCAACATGGTCAGAATTGGGAGCTTGATCAATGCAAATATGTTGTTGCTGTTGGAGCAGCTTCTTCTGATTGCGGTAGCCTGACAAAATTGGTTGCCTGTTGTTTAGGTATCTTCGGTTTAGGGACTACGTTAATAACTTCACCGGTGTATCATTTTTCACTTTAGAGATTATATTGTATAAAGAAACTGATGGTTTCAAATCTGACTCCAACATGTCTATAAGTAGCATTTTGGCCACCAATTTCCCATTCTTCCAAAGAACAATGGTCGAACGGTAACTGGCAACATTCGAACCATTCCTCCTCATTTCTTATTAATGGGCCTCTTTGGGTCGGGCTCGGCAAATCATACAAATCCTAGATTTTTTTTGAAATTGTACAAATACTAGATTTAGTTAGTGGCATAAACAAATATTTTTCCGTGATTCCCAACAAATCTAAATTGAGATCGATCAAAACCCAACTTCATTAGGAATAAGCTAAATGTAGTGCAGTAGTGCAACTGTGCAAGGAAAGAATAAAGGGTTCCAAATAAGAGTAGGAAATTGTAGATGGTATAACAAAAGGAAAGAGGTTCCAAGTACGGGTTGGAAATTATAGTAGGAAAGTGGAGCACTACTTCCTCTATAAAGGTGAGAAGTTCATAACTTCCAAGATAATCAGAGACGATCAATCATCGTAGAGCCTATAATTTCTTCGCTGAATTTCTCTGGCATACACACACATCATGTCAAGTATTGTTGCACTACCAACACCGGTGATAGTTGTAATTGTCGTCGTGGTATTAGTCCTAATATGCGGGTGGTCCTTGTGGGATGGGAGGAGGATACTCAGGCAACAACAACAACAACAACAAGACCCATCGGTTGATCCTGAACAAAGAATGGCGCAAAATGTCTGATGGAACCCAACATCTTCAAGACTTAAGCTTCTATAATTTACAAAAATTTAGTTCAAGAATGATTCCCTTAGGTTTATTTTTACTTTTGTTTATGTTTTGGCAAGAATTAGTATTATGATCTTGATAAAGTGTCCTTGTTTTTGAGGGCTTATAATATCTCTTTATTATCAAAGCTGTTTTTATGAATCATCAAATATGTTGTGCACTATTTTTTCAAATCAAATCGTCACAATTCCCCCATTCATAAGCTTCTTCAAGTCCGTCTTCAAAAAAAACTTCTTCAAGTAAATATCACACTCCATGTGGTTGAAACTGCAGCCTTGTCTTGAAGAAGTGAAGACTCCAGCAGCATCCGCAGCTCTGTTTTTGCAGTGGCGGCAACTTGGTCATAATTAGGAGCTTGATCATCGGAGTTATTCGAGCTGCTTCCTTCTTCTGATTGCGGCAGCAAAAATCAAATTTTGACAGAAAATCCAATGAAAGGTATGATTATAATTTGAACAACTTCCATGTTGGGATTCCATATGAGGTCATCTTTGATTCAGTGATTTTTCTATCTGACTAATGAATCGAATTTAAGTCTCCCATATATCCCAAGAACCATGAGCAACCGCATCCTCAACTAAACCTACAAGTGTTTCCTTTTCACCTATTATCTTTGGCAATCTACGTCCCTTTGGTTGACTGTTGCTGCCAAAGTACATCCATTTCTGAAAACCCCTATACACAAAAAGAGTTTTGTCTTATGTTATATTAGCAAACAAAAGCAGTTCCATGGCAATTGGAAAGTCTATAGTCTAAAGCTAATCGTGTTACATAAAATCTAAAGCTTCAATTTAACTACAACTTGCAACTCGGATTAGCTCTTAACTTGAAAGAATCTTAGCTCTGATCTTCCTTTAATATTATTGCTATATATTGAGATATGATACTATTCTAGTGGTACTAGCCACCATATATAGTTGTTAGGTTGTGTGGTGATTACAACTATTCCTAGTTGGTGTGAAGATTACTGATGTTACTAGGCTGATTATAGGGAATTAGAAGTATGGCACAATGGTTGTTGCTCATGTTAGGTATAGAAGTATGACAGCATTGTTGCGTCTGTGAAGAATGTGACCTGTGCCTCTCCCAATATATTGTTGAGTCTTGTTCATTGATTAATAACATACAAAAAACTCTTTGAATCCATTTCTTATGGTATCAGAGCAGGACCATCTTTAGGCGTGACTCTTTGTTGAGTGTTTTCAAAAATGGTTAAAACTGAATTCACCTCTACCCAAACTTCCACTACTTCACAAAACATTGAAGCTGATTCGAATCCAAATCAGCGCCTTTATTCAGTTTTACTCAATGAGTTAAACTATATTTCTTGGTCAAGAGCCATTATTCTTGCTCTTGGTGGTAAAACCAAGCTTGGTTACATCAATGGAAGCATCCAAATTCTAACTCATCTATCTTCTGAGTATGAAACATGGCTCAATAAAGATCATCTTGTCATGTCTTGGATTCTTAACTCTATGGAGTCTCCTATTGCTACTATTTTTAGCTACTCTGAGTCCTCATTACATCTCTAGAAATCTGTGAAGGAGATGTATGGAAATCAAAACAATTGAGCTAGAACTTTTCAGCTTCAAAGAGACATAACTAGTCTCAAGCAAGGAGCAAGCTCATTTTTTTATCATCTTGGCAGCATGAAGAGCATGTGGAACGAGGTAGATCTATACAGACCTCACACCGTTGATCCAACCATACTTCTAAAAAGGGCTGAGGAAGATAAAATCTTCCAACTTTTAGCCAGCTTAGGCCCTGAGTATGAAGATCTTAGAAGCCAATTCTCATGTGTCCTGAACTGCCAACTATGTCCAGCATATGCGCTACCATTCAGCGTGAAGAAATCTGGAGGAGGTCAAGAATAAAGAGCCAAAGGCAGTTATGCCTAAAGCAAGTTAGAGCCTTTGCAACTGAGAAGAGACCTGAGATTTTCATGGACATCTGAGAGAGAGATGTTGGATCTTGCACCTTGAACTCAAACCCAAGTTTAACAAACCAGTTAGACATGCTGGAGTTCTTCCAAAGTATCAAGGGCATAAGGCAAACCATGTCTCTTTTGCCACTGAGGGTTTGTTGAACTTCACTGCAAATCCAGCTGCATTAATTAATGAATTTGCAACATATCTTCAACTGAAGAAAGGAAATGAAGTTGTTACTGAATATTCAATAACATTGCTTGGAAAATTTGCTGGGCTTCTAGTTGAAGCAGATGGAGTAAATCAGGATGACATGCCATATATCTTAAAAGCTTTCTCTACAGCTTTACATGCAAGCATCATGAATGATTTTTGGATAATAAACTCTGGTACCACTGATCATATGACAAACCAAAACTCTAAGCTTCAAAACTTTGAAATACTATCTTCACATGTTTCTTTGCTAATGGTAGAGGTGTACCAGTTTTAGAAAAAGTAAACATTCTTTCAGAAACCATAAAATCCACTGCTTTGTATGTACCATCTTTTCATTTCAAACTAATGTCTGTTGGGAGAATTACTAATTCTCTCAAATGCCTTGCCATTTTCTAACCTGGCAAGGTTGTATTTCAGGACCTATGTACCAAGGAGCAGATTAGTGAAAGGTTATATCTTAATGGTTTGTACTACCTATCGAAGGATTTCAGAGTTCCCAAAGTCTCCCAAGCTCATCTTAGCCTACCTCAAGAGCATCAGTTATGGTATCAACGTCTAGCACATCCCTCAAACCATGTTTTATCTTCTGTCTTTCCAAATTTATGTAAAGGTTCATTTCAATGTGAAATTTGTCATCTAGCTAAATCTACTAGACTCTCTTTTAGATCATCTGTATCTCAAGCTAGCAAGCCTTTTGAAATTGTACACTCTGATATCTGGGGACCAGCTCCTATAGATTCATTTGATGGTTATATTTATTTTATACATTTGTTGATGATTTCTCTCGAGTCACTTGGTTATATCTTCTAAAGCTTAAGAGTGAGTTAGTGTCTGCTTTCAATGATTTTTATAATCTTCTCACAAACATGTTTTCTGCTAAACTTCAAATTCTCAGATCAGATAATGGTACCGAATATATGTCCAAAATCATGTCACAATTCCTAAACTCAAATGGAATCCTACACCAAACAAGTTGTGTGGGAACACCACAACAAAACGGTGTTGCTGAAAGAAAAAATATGGATCTACTTGAGAAAACAAGATCATTATTGTTTCAAATGAATGTTCCAAAAAGATTATGGTTTCAAAGGGTTCTTACGGCCACATATCTGATCAACAGATTACCAAGTAGAGTCCTTAACTTCAAAGCTCCGTATGAAGTATTGAAAGGAAGAAAACTTGATATTTCACACCTCAAAGTATTTGGTTGCGTGTGTTTTGTGCATGTGCAATCTATACACAGGGACAAGTTAGATCCTAAGGCTACATAGTGCATTTTTTCTAGGATATTCATCTACACAGAAAGGATGCAAGTGTTTCAACACAATTTCTAGGAAGTTGTTTGTTTCTAGAGATGTTAGGTTTGTTGAAACCATCCTTTTTTCAGTTCACCTGATTCTTCTCCTCAGGGGGGTTCTTGCTTGATTTCCTTAATCTCTCTATTTGTGGAACCAATATAGAACCTCATTTGGAACTACAAGGAAGATGTTCTATCATACAACAGGTGAATCTTGATACTACTGCTCAAAATGAACCAGAAGTAGCCCCAAATGAAACTGAAACTCCATCATCTTCCTCACATGGTGGTTTTGATCTCCAATTGGATGTTATTAATGATGAAGGAGAAGATTACAAAGTGTATTCTTCTAAATATCATTTAGAAAACTTTGTATCTTACAGCAAGGTGTCTAAGTCTCATGCTGCTTTTCTCTCTGTTATTTCTAGTTCTCATGAACCTAGAAATTTTCAAGAAGCAAAACAATACGGTGTCTAGACTACAGCTATGAAAGAAGAACTGAGAGTCTTGGATGAAAATAAAACATGGAGTGTTGTTAAGCTACCAGAAGGAAAAAAGGTGGTTGGCAGCAAATGGATCTTCAAACCAAAGTTCAAGTCAAATGGAGAAATCGAAAGACATAAAGCTCGTCTGGTAGCTCGAGGGTTTACTCAAACATTTGGTGTTGACTATAAGGAGACTTTTGCTCCAGCAGTGTTCTAAAACTCGACCTAGTCGGCCGAGTACTCGCTAGTCGGCGTCCTTCCGAGGCGATTTTAAGAAAATCAGAGTACAAAGTCGGCCGGAAGAAAATCGGCCAAGTAGTCGGCCCAACTCGGAAAAAATCGACCCAACTCAGAAAAAATCGGCTCAACTCGGTAAAAAATCGGCCCAACTTGAAAAAAATCGGCCTAACTCGGCATTTTATTGACTATTTTTATTATTTTGGACATTATAATACCTTTTAAAAAATTATATTTAATTATATGTTTTTAAAATAAAAATAAATCTGAAAATTAAAAATCGTGTACAACCTGACTATTCCTCTGATTAATCCTCTACTCGTTAGTCCTCGGCCGGCCGACCGACTAGCGACTTTTAGAACCTTGTGCTCCAGTGACCAAAATGAACACAGTTTGTGTCCTTTCTGTTGCAGTTAACAAAGCATGGTCTTTGTACCAAATGGATGTAAGAAATGCATTTCTTCAAGGTGATCTTGAAGAAGAGGTCTATATGCAACTTCCTCCTGGTCATCCTCAGGAAGGTGACTCCAACTTGGTGTGTAGGCTTCACAAGTCCTTATATGGTTTAAAACAATCTCCTAGAGCTTGGTACTCTAAGCTCAGTTCTGTTTTGGAAGCAAATGGGTTCAGAAGAAGCAATGCAAATTCATCTATGTTTGTTCGAAGTGGCAGCAATGACATATTGGTGGTACTTGTCTATGTTGATGATCTTATTATTACAGGATGAAGATGAGATCAACACTCTTAAGCAATCCTTACACCATAAGTTTTCCATTAAGGTTTTAGGAGTGTTGAAATACTTTTTTGGTATTGAAATTGCAACATCTTACAAAGGGTTGTTTCTCAATCAAAGAAAGTATTTAGTGGATCTTCTGGAGGAAGCTCACATGGTGGACAACAAGTCTTGTGTTACACCTCTTGACAGCAAACTGAGGCTGGAAGTGAAAGGCAATAAACTCAGAAACATTGGTGAGTATCAAAGACTTGTTGGGAAGTTGATCTATCTCACCAATACCAGACCAGACATTTCATTCGCTGTAAGTTTGGTGAGCCAATTTATGCATGCACCTACTGAGGAACATTTTCAAATAGTAAAAAGAATTCTCATATATCTCAAGGGTTCTATTGGAAAAGGAATATTGATGAAGAAAAATCAGCATACTCAGATTATGGGATTTTCTGATGCAAAATGGGCTGGAAATGCCTGTGATCGAAAGTCTACAACCGGTTATTGCACTTTTGTTGGTGGTAATCTAGTTTCATGGAAGAGTAAAAAACAAAGTGCCATTGCTCGATCTAGTGCAGAAGTCGAGTATAGAGCCCTGGCCTCTACTGCTTGTGCGTTGATTTGACTAAAATATCTCCTGTTTGATTTGGGAATCAAACATGATCAACCTTTTTTTATGTTTTGTGACAATCAAGCAGCTATGCATATTGGTGCTAATCCAGTTTTCTATGAGCACACCAAGCATATTGAAGTTGATTGCCATTATGTGCGCTCTCAGGTTCAAATAACGTGATTAACACAGTTTTCACTCTAAGTCATGATCAGCTTGCGTTGACAAAGGTCCTTCCTTTTGCTCAGTTTTCGCGTTTGCTATCCAAACTTGGATCAATCAATCTTCTGGATCCAGCTTGAGGGAGAGTATTAAGATATGATACTATTCTGGTGGTACTAGCCACCATATCTAGTTGTTAGGTTGTGTGGTGATTATAACCATTTCTAGTTGGTGTGAAGATTACTGATGTTACTAGGCTGATTATAGGGAATTAGAAGTATGGCAGCATGGTTGCTGGTATGGCAGCATCGCTGCTGCTCATGTTAGGTATAGAAGTATGACAGCATTGCTGCTTCTGTTGAGAATGTGACATGTGCCTCTCCCTATATATTGTTGAGTTCATTGATCAATAATATGCAAGAAACACTTTGAATCCATTTCTTTACTATATGCACACTACAGAACAAACCCTTGAGCATTTCAGAAAGGCAAAATTAATTTCATTATACCATAGTGAGGTTTATAAACTGAGGCTTGTACAGTTTATAGTAATGAATTAATCATAACAAGTATGTGACGTTGTGAGTTGTGACTGGGAAGCTTACTTGTGGGTGAAGTTTTCATTGAGGCTCATCAAGTTTATGAACTGAAGCCTGTCCAGCTAGTACAGTTTGATTCATCAACAAGTTTTAAGGGGAAATAGTAATACTTTATTTCCACTGCATTTGTTTGTGCTGCACGAACAAGATCATAGGTTATGTTGAAACCTTCACCAGTGTATTATTTTTCGCTCTGGAGATTATATTATACAAAGAAGCTGACGGTTTAAAATCTGACTCCATGTCTGCAAGTAGCATTTCAGCCTCTTCCCATTTCCCATCATTACACAGAACTCCAATGGTCGAACTGTAACTAGCCACATTCGGAACCATTTCCTTCTTTCTCATTTCCTTGACCAACCTCAGTGCTCTGTAAGTACTACCCTCCTTGCAGTAGCCATGAATCATTATATTAAATATGACATCACTTGGCTCCAAATTCGAATTGCTCATTGATTGTAACAGCATTGATGCTTCAATCATATTACCTTTCATGCACAATCCATGTATTAAGACCCCATAGGTGTAGACATCAGGCACCAGACCAAACTTCTCCATGGAGGAGAACACATGAAACGCTCTTTCCATGTCATCAGATCGAACCAAAGCATCAATTACAATTGTATACGTCACTTTAGAAGGAGCCATGCCTCTGTTCTCCATCTCTCTCACCAAATCAGTAACTCCAGCAGAGTTTCGAGCTTTGGCAAACCCTCGAATCAGCACATTATAAGTCACCAAAGACGGCGATTCCCCACTCGACTTCAACTGATCAAACAAACTCATTGCCTTGTCCAGCTTCCCAAGACCACAAAACCCATCGATCAGAGTATTAAAAGTAACCACACTCGGACTAATCCCATCCCTCTTCATCTCATTCACAAACCTCTCAGCTTCCCAAACCCTCGTTTCTTGACACAACCCGCCAATTAGAATATTGTACGTCACCACATTGCAGGCCATCCCTCTCTCACGCATTTCATCAAACAGCTCCAACGCACTACTCATTTTCCCATCCTTACATAACCCACTTATCAAACAACTGTAAGTACGCGTATTAGGAACAACCCCATTAAATTTCATCTTCTCATACAACTCAAACCCTTCTCTATTCCTCCCCTTCTTGAGCATCCCATCAATCAACACAGTATAAGTATACTGATTCGCCACCAAACCAGCCTCCCCCATTTTACCAAACATCTTCTCCGCCCTCTCCAAATCACCATTCTTGCAACACCCATCGATCAACGTAGTATATATCACCACATTCGGAGAGAAACCCATTTCTTCCATCTCATCCAAAACCCCAAAACCCCTATCCAACTCACCACCCTCGCAGCAGCTCTTCACAACTATCCCAAAGCTATACAAATCCAATTCGACTGTACTTTTAAACTCACTGAACACACACCACGCCTTTTTAAAATCTTTCGACTTAACGAGAAAACCCAATACGTTATTGAAAGTGTTCGAGGTTGGTACCATTCCTTGCTCGACCATTTTGTTTAGATAGAACATGGCTTGAGATGGAGAGTGAGAATGCACATGGGCGTTGATGATGGCTTCGTGTAGGAGACTCGAGGTGGGGAGTGAGTTGGGTTGAGTTAGGTCGTGGAGGAGAGACGAGGGGGTGAAGAACGGGGAGGAGATTCGGCCGGAGAGGAGGTGGAGGAGGAGAGAGTGGGCGTGCGTTTGGAGATTGGAGGAGAGGAGATTGTGGAGGATGAAGGAGATGGAGTGGTGGGTATGGTGGAAGCCTTGGAGGGTTGAGGAGTTGAAGATTGAAAAGGCTTTCAGTGGCGGGGTTTTCACCATTTTTTGGATTAGGAGAAGAGCTTCGCTCGTTGTTGGTGACATTTTTTGTGTGTTGGCTTTGAGTTTGTTCATCAGTCAAATGCGCGGTATTTGTTTTAGCTTCTTGTGGGCCGGGTCGGGTTGGTAGATTATACAGCAGATACGTGGTGATGAACTTAAAGAAGCACGTGTATATCTAGATGGAGGAAATTATAGTTAATAAGGGGGTGTATTGTATTTGGATTTGTGTTTTAAATATTTTTGTGGATTTCGTTCGATTAGAATTTTTTAAAGATGATTTTAAATTCCAAACGGTCTGAAGATATTTAATTAGGATTTATAAATGATGATTTTAAATCCATAAAAGTTTGATGGTATTCAGTAAACACACGAATTGTTAAAGATTTATTAAATGATGGATTTGCATGAATTGTCTAGTGTAACTTGTAAAGAAAAAAATCTGACCCACTAGACACAAGATTTGTGTGGATTTATATATTTTTCTAATTGTACTTATTCCTTCCCTACCTCTCTCATATATTGAGGTAATGCCCACTAGCTCTAATTTTAAGAATTTTATTCCCATAATCAAAATAAGACTTCTAAATTTTCACTAGCCAACTTAAACAAGAAAAAGTCAATAGTACCCTTAATAAATTAACTAAACAAGAAAACATCTAATTTGACTTCCACATTGGAATCAGATCGACAACACGTCCTTGATAGAGGTCTTCATGAGAATCTGTCATCTAGATCTGAAGACCACGACATGGAAGGCGGAGGCGGAACGATGCAGCTCAAGGATCTCAACTGAAGGCAAATCGGGTGAGGTTCGATTCGAGTGTGTCGGTGACGAAGTAGTAGGTGGCGGCGGCTAAGTAGTTCATTGACGAAGCAAAAAGCGTCGCTCAACGAGGCTTGGATGACGACGCCGGCGACTTGTGGGAGCGGAAAAGCGAGATTATGATCGGTGGGGTTTGGGAGAGAGAGAGAGAGAGGAGAAACAATCTGATCTGAAAAGACAGATGACATAGAAAGAGAAAGAGGTAGTTTAGGAAGAGAGGATAGTATGATCAGCAAAAATAGGTGAAATTCTGAAAATTTGGTTAGTGGGAAAAACACTCTAAGAGTATATAGAGTTGATGGAAATTTTAAAATTTTATTTTGTTAGTGGGAAAAAACCTTCAAACTTAGGGCTGCCGGGGATTTTCTATATAAATTTTTACATATCTCATTTCTTTTTGACATTAGCTAATCATCTTTTAGACATTTTAATTTTTATACATTCCTCTACGATATCTCTATTCCACAATTATTTATTTATCTTGTGTGTATAGTTTTTTTGTTTCATACTATTATAAGTCTTATATTGAACTGTTTCAACTCTTTTAGACCTTTAATTTTATACGTCCGGCTATAACTCTTTTATTCCACAACTATCTTTTTATCTTATGTATTGATCCCTCCCTCTCTCACTTATATATATATATATATATATATATATATATATATATATATATTTACACATCTCGTTTCTTTTTTACATTAGTAAATAATTTTTTTGACCTCTTAAGTTTTATATGTCCTGCAACAACACTTTTATTCCACAATTATCCCATTATAAATATATAGTTTATTTATTTTACTTCATACTATTATAATTCTTATATGAAATTGTTTCCATTATATCAATAAGTGTAACATAGACGATCAAAATTATCTCTTATGGATAAGAATTCTTCATTCATTCTATATTATATCTCTAAAAATTTGGTACACACATAAAACTTAACTTGAAAGTTTTCATGATATAATTTTTTTTATCTACTGATAGCTTATAAATAATTCTACGAGAATCAGCATATATAAGTTTATCATTTATTTTTAAGAATTTTTAAAAGTTTAGTTTTAAAATCTATATAAATCCATAAGATTTTATAAATCTTCATAAATTCAAGAACTCTTTTTAAATCAATCACTTAAAAAATCTCTAAAAATCTGAACACAATACACCTCTAAATTGATAAAAGAAAAAAGGTTCCAAGTAAGAGTAGGAAATTTGAAGCCACTGCTCTCCCCTATAAAAGAAGGTGACGATAACAAAGACGATCAATTATTATATAACCTATAATTTATTCTTCTTTTTTAGAGTTTTCCGTCGTGCACACACGCCATGTTAACTGTTAAGTAATGCTGAATTAGTGTTGATAAGAGTAGTTATTTTGTGTCACTGCTCATAGTCATCGCTCGGGTGAACTACTATTATGGGAGGGGAAGAGATCGAAGAAACCAATAATGATCTTGAACCGTAAGACAAACCAATCAGCTTTGCTTATATACAGCCTATTTATAAACAAACTCATGAACTATGTAGCTTGTATTATATAATAGGTTATATATAGATATATGAATTATTATCTAATAAGTTTATGTATAACGATATCTGTTAAGAATTTAAATTCAAAATATAGGTTGTTAAGACAAGAATTGGATTAAGACAGGACTAGCCTTCCTACACGCGTGATGCACGTGTAAAAGAGGCGTGCTCGGGTGATACACGTGCAAAAGAGGCACTCGCGCGTGTGTTTAATTCTTTTTACGCTATTAGTTTAACATTTTTCTTTAATCAATTAATGAATGTAGTGTTTGCCATTCTTTAATTTGCTTCATATAGTTTATAGTACATTATAGTATCATTTGACATGTAACAATCTTTTTTATGAACATTATTAACAGTCAAAAGGGTATTGAAATTCTCAACTGAAAAAAAAAATTATGAAAAATTGTTAAAGATGAAAAGAGTACGTCTTAAAAAGATCTAGCAAATTACACAACGTTTACTACTAAAAATTTAATGGCTGGAACCTAGTGAAAGACTAGGTCATTAGGACTTTAAGTCTACTTATTCAAGATTTTAATAAGAACAGTTTAAAATTATTTTTGAAAACAAATTTAAAAGAAAGTCTAATCAAATCCACATGCTCTGGGGTCAACTCCATCTCAGTCATCCATTTAACAACCATAGTTGATTAAACTATAAATTAAGAGTACGAAAAAAAAATGTAAGACAATGAATCTCCAAATTTTCAATTTAATAAATAAAATATTGATACAGTGAGAAACTTACCATGAATTCAGATAATTCACTTGATGCAATAGCCTTGCTTCTATTATCAAACAAGATATGTGGTAAAAGAAAACGTATCAAACAACTCATTATATATATTACTACCTCAATATTACGCCTCAATTTCTGAAGACGTGGTTGTCAAACTACAAGGGAAAACACATAAATATTGAGAGGAGACGACGTAAGGGTTATGCAACATACTTTGATGTTAATTATTATAAATGAAATTGCAATACCTTAACTGAAAAGGAGAATTGCTCATTGTGTTTTTGCTTCGTGTAAATATATATGCATCTAGTTGGTGAGCATGAAAATAAAAAGCTATATGAGTATATATATATGAGTAGATTACCTCTATAAAATTTCGTGTGATTTGGTGATCGTTAAGGCATCTAAAGTTTCGATTTATTTTTAATGATCTTGAACGATATAGGTTTGACATAAGTGTTAAACTTTTTATTTTAATCTCAACCATTCAAGCCCATTAAAAAACATATTTAATGGTGTGAGCCTATTCTTAGAAATGAACAAAAAATGATCACTCATTAGAAGGACCATGTATATATATATAATGAGAAAGAAGGATAGACTACAATAAAAAAAATTTCCCAGTTTTCACCAAAGATGCTTTTAGGGTGATGATGGCATTAGTTGCACATTATAATCTTGAGTTACAATAGATGGATGTTAAGACAATGTTTTTAAATGGGGATTTACAAAAATACATATACATGTTGCAGCGTGATGGTTTTGTTGAGGATGAAAAGAAGGTATGCAAATTACAAAAGTTCATTATGGCTTGAAACAAACATCCAGACAATGGTATTAAAGCTTGATGATTTCAAGTTTTGGATTTGAAGAAAACAAATTGGATGAGTGTGTATATTGCAAGATCAGTGGGAGTAATTTATGTTTTTGGTACTATATGTTGCTGACATCTTATTAGCATGCAATGATGTGGGTCTGCTGAAAGCCAATAAGGATTTTTTTGATGAAAAATTTTGACACAAAGAACATTGGAGGAAGCACATTTTTTACTTAGAATTGAAATCAATAGAGATAAAAGCAGAAACATGTTGGGACTGTCACAAAATAATTACATTGAGAAGATCTTGAAAAGGGTTGGTATGGAGAAGTGTAGGTCAGGGAACTCACCTATGTCTATGGGTGATAAACTACACAAAAGGAAGTGTCCAAATAACAAATTGGAAAGAAAGAACATGGAGAATGTATCATATGCAGGCTTAGTTGGATGCACAAGGCCAGATATAAGTTTTGCAGTTAATATGCTTTCCAGATAACAATCTAATGCTAGACAATAACATTTGATAGCAGGAAGGAGGTGTTGAGGTATCTGATGGGTACAAGAGATCATACGGTGTTATATAAGAGAATTGAAGATCAAGAATTAAAAGTGGAATGTTACACAGATGCTTCATACAAACAAGATTTCGGTGATTTGAAGTCTACTTCAGGATATGTGGGTACAAATATTTTCAGCACCCGGTTTTCTATGTGTAAGTGGATGTTACTTCATGATGACCTAGCTATATCGAAGGTGAAATTGTTTCACGGTGAATCATGACATGATAAGAATATAGTCCAAACCTGAATTTGATAACGGAAAAATTGGGTTATGGATGAATCATGTAGTGGGCAAATATTTTTGATATGGGGTTTGGATATAAGTGAGTATTACTTTATGAAGTACGAATCATAAATGATGTGGGATCCTGTGGGTGTAAATATTTTAAGGAATAAAGAGATGTTCCTTTGTCTGTGAGATCACCTCGTTGTGGATCTCAAAAGACATATATGCAAAAACCCAATTAAGAGTTTATTGGGCTACGAGTGGAAGGAGTACGAACGGATTGGGTCGTGAGTAGATATGAGTAGCGGATGGATTCGATCGCGGGTGAATTGTGGCAAAGACGGAAAGAGTCAAATGAAATTGGTATCCATAAAACCAACAAGGGAGATCGTGGAAGGAAGACATGACATCAAAGGAAAATAAGACGTGATCTCATAATGGTAAATCTTGTCATGGGGAATCATAAGATGGGAATCACTCCGCAGTCAAAATAATGTAGTGTGGAATTAAAGGATGAACCGATTAGGATGTGGTAAATAGAGATGCGAACAAAGTGGAGAAGAAATAGTCAGGAAGCAAGTAGAAGGGGGGGTTTCCCACGAAGTCCCAATGTGTGCAATCGTGGTTCCAGAAGCACAACGCATCAGGTAACCGTAGGATCACCATTATAAATAGACCTTGAATTAGATCAGAATGGGGAGAGAAAAAAATATAGTCATACCAGCATAGAGCACATTATTTAGAGAGCGAGAAATTCTAGCACTCGAAAATTGAGAGTTTATTTTGTTCGTTCTCTTCTAGTAAAGCTTTCTTTCCCACTCCATTTAAAAACAGTTAGTGGAGAAATTTTCTTCATGAAATTTTCTGCACGAACATGATACATTTTCATGTTGGCAGGAGGAGCAATATCATGGAGAACTAACAAACAATCATTGACTGCTACTTCAACTATTCATGCAGAATATGTAGCAATTTTTGAAGCAACAAGGCATGCTCTTTGGTTAAGGAATTTTAATTCCAGAATAAAGGTTGTGGGCTCAATTGAAAGTCTTATGGTGGTTCATTGTGATAATGCAACAACCTTATTTTTCTCAAAGAACAATAAAAGGACATCTGCTTTTAGAAAATATTAATGTAAAGTATTTCTTAGAAAGAGAAAGTGTAAGAGACAATGAGATTGTAGTTAAGATTGGTATAAGGAAGCAGCTAGCAGATCCATTAACTAAAGCATTGTCAGGTTCAGTGTTTGTAGAACATGTTAAACATATGAGAGTTGACGCAGCGAAATTAGGATAGATATGTTTGGAACCCACCAAAATTGACTCTAATCCACAAGTTAGGTTTTCTTCTCGAATTCACGAAAAAAGAGTTCTGGAATCCACTAGAATTGAGGTAAACTCAAAAGGGTTTTATAAAGATGAAAGATTATCTATTACAACTGATAAAAGCTCCTTATATAGGAGCAAAGAAAATGCTAAGGCAACTAACAACAAACCTAAATCCCATGTATTAAAATAAAACAAATAACCCTAAAACAAAAATTAAACTAGCCTAGAACAGTAAATTATGAATCAAACAGTTACGAAGACATCTTTTGCCTTAAATTTGACAGGGCTCACTTTAGTGAGTCTTGTAGATCTCGTTGTTCCCTTTTCGGAAAGGCATCATGCATCCTAAACGAACTATCTGGCCAAAAGATAACTCAAATCAGATTTAACAGATTTTGTGCGACAAACCCTAAAAGTCCAAAACAATATCTTCTTGGATATTCCAGCTGCTATCATCCTAATGACACGAGAATTACCGATCTTCAAATCATTCTTTTTTATTAATCGTTTCTTGCCCTGCATCAGTCTCCTCCACCACAAAAGTATTCGACCTCGAGTTCATCTTAAATGAAAAATAAGAATTTGTAGAAGGCAAACTCATAATAAACTCAATAATAATTGAACATGTGGTTTAGAACTTTGAGATTCTGTAAATTCTAAAGACACAACCATGAATCTAACGCCAAAGATGAGTGTGTCATATGTGTCATCAAAAGATTCTCCATGACTCTCATACTTGTATTCTTCAATGACTTCTAAATCTAAATAACTTGAGGTTGCAAGATTTCTTCAACACTATAATAACCATGACAACATGTGAAATTTCTTCTCTAACTTCCTCACGGATAACTTCTAGTAAAAATTCTTTCGTTGGAAATTCATGAAAGATTTCTAGTGGAGCTGTTTCAATTAAAGATTCCTCAGAAATTTCCTTAGTTGAAATATTATTCTCAACATGAAAAGAAATCTTTGTGGACTTTAACTTCTTCTCTTCCACCTTTGAAGGGTACTTCCTGGTTGAAAAATCTCTATGCAAACATTTATCTCTAAATAGACCTTTCATCTTCCTCATGTTTTAACAGGTTCTTTACCTTGCATCTTTCTAGCTCTTTGCAATTCTAACCACAAATCAACAGCTGTGCTTTTGAGATGAGAGACAACTTTCTTGACCTGTTTGTGATCTGGAATCTTCATGATCTCAATGAATATATCAACCTCAACCAGCCAATCAAGAAAATCTTCCGCATGTATGTGACCAGAAAAATAAGGAACATTCACCATAGTCTTGAATCCTGAATAGCATCCTTACTCAGCCTATCTGATTCTCTTCCTCCACCTCTTTTACTTTTACGATCATTATTTTTGTTATTGAGTAACAATTTCTGAATTTATTTCCTACTGTGCAGTCATCTCAGTGGATCAATCATTCTAAGCATTCAAACGCACATTCTGAGCCTCCAACTCTGTTCGAGTAACATAAACTTGATCATCCATGCATTCAGATTGATACTAATTGAATTTGATAATTTAGTTAATGAGAATGAATTCCCTTATGTTATTTGTATTTTCGTACAAGCTTTGTGCAAAAATCAGTACTATGATCTTGACAAACCATCTTTGTTTTTCAGTGTTTATGTTTATCAACTCTTAATTATCAAAACAGTTCTTACAAAATCATCAAATTCTCTGTTGTGCAATTTTCAAATATGACATACGTGGATTGCTTGCAACAATTTCCCGACCTGAACTTGAACCCGACTTGAAAACCCGGCCCAGTTTGGCTCGCAATAAATACTCACCAAAACAATCAAACGTGAGTCACACCCCGGAGCTCCCGGCAAAGATCTGAACCGGAATCCGGAGCCACCTGACGGCCCCGATCCAATCGGGAGCCTTCATCGACTCCTCGACGATGGAAGAAACTCAAGAAGTCAGAAAGGCCCAATCGAACGGGTCGGCGGGCCGGGCCAAGGCGAAAGGGTCGGATCCTATGTCGATGGACTGGTTGCCGGAGGGTTGGAGAGTTGAGTATAAAGTGAGGAGCTCCGGTGCCACAGCTGGAAGTACAGATAGGGTAAGACGTTGGGTTCATTTCTTGAAATGGAAAGCTTTCATTGAATTTAGGGTTCATGAGAAGAGTAGTGTTTTAAGTTTTCAAATTATCTAATTTAGGATGAGTACTAGTTATTGAGTCTCGAAATTAGCTTAGATTGTAAATGTGAGGGTTTATGGATTTTTGGTTTGTTTTTTTAATAATTTTTTCGAGTTGAAGATGATCAATTTAGGAAAGGCTGAAGTAAATGGAACATTTTCCGATTTCTGTTTTTTTAGCTTTAAATTCCAATAGTCATAAAAGGTTATGAACACTAGACATTTTCTATTGTTAGGAGGTTTGGTTTCCAGAAAAGCACCTGTTTTGGAGAAATGTCCTGCTTGTGGTACAATAACTTATTATTGAGCTATTAACTTTGGGTGTTATCTACTACTTGTAACAATCTGAGCTTTCAAAACATAATTGTCGTTCCACTGATAGACGATTTTTAATATAGTATCTGAATTTATAAAATGATCAATATGATACAATATTCTTCTTTTAGTATACAATATTCTACTACTTGTAACAATCTGAGCTTTCAAATATATATATATATATATATATATATATATATATATATATATATATATATAGACCGGATCTGAAGCGCACGTCCGCACTTTGTTAAAGTGCGCACGGTCTGTGTGTCGTCATCCCCGCCGTCCGTTTCCTCTCGTTTTCTATTCCCGCTACACGGAGATAGCGACACGTGGCCGTCCGCACTTTAACAAAGTGCGCACGGTGCGTTCTAGATCCGTTATATCAGGCCGGATTTGAAGCGCACATCCGCACTTTGTTAAAGTGCGCACGGTCTGTGTGTCGTCATCTCCGCCGTCCGTTTCCTCTCGTTTTCTCTTCCCGCTACACGGAGATAGCGACACGTGGCCGTCCGCACTTTAACAAAGTGCGCACGGTGCATTCTAGATCCGTTATATATATATATATATATATATATATATATATATATCAAGGCCCTTCCACTATTTTTGGTTTATTTATAGGGATAGGCATGACAAACTTTCCGATCACATTTTTCAATCTTAACCGTTCAATTCTTAGGTCCTAATATATAGATCACCTCTGCAAAATTTTTCATCCAAATCGGTGATCGTTAAGATGTTCAAAACTGCGAATTAAAATTATAGGCATTAGCGGTTCAAATTTGACAAATTTGATCCGTCAAATGATTTCAGTTATTTCAAAGCCTTAACGATCACCAAATTTGATGAAAATTTGCAGAAATGATCTATATATATGTATCTACATATTGAACAGTGGAGATGTTATGTAATCGAAAAGTTTGTTAAATGTTTATCCCTATAAATAAACCAAAAATAGGGATCTCTTAGTGGAAATGATATATATATATATATATATATCAAAGACATCAGTTTACTGGGTACACTCTTCTACTGTTTACTCTTATTTTTATTGAATTTTGGCTGTGATTAGGATCACATCTTTAGTAAACATTTAAGCTTGCTCTTTATTTTTCTTGGCCAAGATCTTTTGATTTCAGTTTAGTCATGACGCCCATATAGAAGCCATATTATTTGTAGCCTTGATGAGATTTGTTTATCTAGGTGGTGAGTTACAATTTATTGCATAAACAAATATATCCCTAGATTTAAAAATGGTGGTAGAATTATTTGGCACCACGTGTAAAACATAAGCGATCTCTCCAACATGTTAAGGTGTACCACTGAGGGTAGGCATTACGGGTTCTTCTCCGGGCTTTGGAACAGGAATGCAGTATGTCAGCCATTCTCAGTCACTGGTATCATGTTGCATAATGAAACCTCTTGACAACTATATACTGATTTTCCTTTTCCCTGATTATCATTAATTAAGGTTTTCATCATGCATATAATGTCCATAAAATCTCAACTCGATTCAATTTTGACAAGTTTTCTATTAAGGGGAGTACATTTTCCTCTCTAGTATGTGCTTGAGAAAAGTACTAAACGTGGTACAGTATTATAGTTAAATGGTTTTTATTTCAGTCTGTATTGGATGTACTGGTTAGTATTATTGATCAACTTGACATAGTTTTGCGGTATGCCTGGGGTGTGTATGTCCTTGACTTTAAAGTACATTGGAAAGAATATAGAATCTGATATAAAGTGGAGAGTGCATCCAGCCGATTAACTGAACTAGTACTGCAAGGGATCCAATGAACATTGGTGCATTGATTCAGGTAGACTATAATTACAAAGCAAAAAGATCAAAAATTTGTTCTCATAGTTGAACTTTTGCTTGTCACTACCTTGTACACAACATTAACTCTCTTGCTGTTTTATGTTTTGTCCATAAACCATCAATATATTGACCGTCACATTATTATTAGGGAACAAAAAGATAGGTAACCAGATCAAAGGGACAATATTAGTTGTGGCCTATGGTCTAGTTCATGTCTGTACAGTTCATATCATACGTTTGCTGAGGGACTTAAACTAAGAGATAGTACGTGATTTGTTGTTTTTCTTGAAAAAATTGTCCCTAGTGGCTTAGGCGAATGTAATTGTTATTGCTAGTTCACTAATTGTGATAGTTTCCATAATTTAAATTCTACTGTTAAAACATCAATGATTGCATTTTCACCATGATCAAAGTATTCTGTTTGCAGTATTACCATGATCCAGTGTCAGGTCGTCGATTTCGGTCAAAGAAAGAAGTCCTGCACTTTCTGGAAACAGGAACGCCCAAGAAGAACGCTAATTCTGACAAAACTGTGAGTTAGAATCAAGGGTTTAAGGTGATCAAGTTTTGCTTAGTCCTCTTAACCCGGTTTGTTATCTATCTTATTTCTGGCAGACCGTGGAAAGTTCTGCAAGCAAAAAGCAAAGGATGTCTAACACAAGGCCCAGTCCTGGTGTGAACTTTGATTTTTTTGAGGTGCCTGCGAAGGTAGAATGGGTTCTCACAGACACCTCTGAATGGACTTGGACACCCTTTATTGGTGATCAAAAGGTGCCTGAGTCCACTGCCAAAGAATGGTCTATTGCGTTCACAGTTTTCACTTCCAGCAATGGTGGCCGCACTCAATGAAATTGAATCACCCTTGTGCATCATGAGGTTGTACCTACCAATGACGATTATTCTTTGCCAAGAGACCTAGAGTTACTGACCAATGTTAGATACTGATGTAGAGCAATTGGCAGAATACATCGAAGAGGAAATGGCAAGGAAGAAAGGTGGACGTAGCAGGGATATGCCATTTTGGAGTCCAACCAATGCCAAAGGTCCGTAATACCATCTTGGGCTCTTGGCAGACCGTCAACACTTCAGAAATCTGCCTTTTAATATTTGTACTAGTTTAAACTTTCATTTTAACTTCAGTTGACTTTGTTTGGGTTATATTTTAACCTTGTGGGCTTAGTTGGTCGTTTGGTTCAGCCCTAGGGTTTGTTAGCTAGTATTTAAACAACTTTTGTGGCATACTCTCATTAGTTTTTTTTCATGGTTTATCAATAATATTGAGGTTTATCTCATATTTTCTGGTGGATTCCAGATCCTTGTTCTATTAGGATTACGCTTGTAATCCTTTGATTGCTTGTGCTGCGTCAAGTGGTATCAGAGCCTGGGTTTCTTGTCTCTGTTTATCGTTGGCTTTATTATGGGTGATCAAGGTCGAAATGTTCCAGTTACTCGAGCAGATTTGGAGGCTCAGAACACTCGTATTGACACTTTGTCAACGCAATTGGATGAAATCTGTACCTTGCTGCAGAATATAAACAATCGGCCCAACCCACCACCAAATCCTAGACAACCAGAGAGGGGAGGAGTTAGTGATTTAGATTCTGAGGAAGATGTTCGTGAAGTAGATTCGGGAAATCATCAGAGAAACAATAACTATAATCTGAACAATGATTTTCGGATGAAGGCTGATATTCCACAATTTTCTGGTCACTTGAAAATCGAGGATTTTCTTGATTGTCTAGTGGAGGTTGAGCGATTCTTTGAAATTATGGAGGTACCGAAAATACGGCAGGTCCGTATGGCTGCTTTTCGTTTGAAAAGTAGTGCAGCTGTATGGTGGGATCAATTGCAGAAAACTCGTCAGAGACAAGGCAAGAGAGCTATTCAGACATGGCGTAGGATGAAGCAACTAATGATGGACAAGTTCTTACCTTCTGATTATGAACAACATCTGTATTGTTCGTATATTAGTTGTGTTCAGGGAAATCGAAGTGTTACAGAGTATAGTGATGAGTTTTTGCTGCCAATTGAATGAGACTCCAAACCAGATGGTTGCAAGATATATTAATGGTTTGAGGAATTCCATTCAGGAGAAGATTGGGTTGCAAACTGTGTGGACTGTCCAAGAAGCCACAAATTTAGCCTTGAAAGCAGAGCTTCTTGAAAAAGAGAAGCGTATTACCCCTTTTCGGAGAAATTCAGCAGAGGTTTCTAGCAATATGATCACTGACCGTGGTAAAGGAGTACAAGATTCGGATGCTAGCAATAAAACTTCCAGTTTTCAGCCCCGAGGAGCTGGAGAAGGAAGCCGTGGACAGAATCGAAATCAGAAGTGGCCTACGACTTATCCAAAACCTGGTCTCGATATTTGTTATCGTTGCAGTAAACCTGGACATAAATCTAATGTATGCCCACAGAGAAAGCAAGCAAATGTGATAGTAGATGATTGTGGGGAAGAAGAAGAAGATGATGATGGCGGAGAAGACGATTATGATGGTGCTGAATTTGCACATGAGGAGGGTCTGGATAGAATAAACTTAGTGTTGCAGTGAGTTCTCTTATCACCGAAGGAGGTTGGGCAGCGGAATAGCATATTCCGTTCACTTTGTTCCATCAAAAACAAAGTGTGTCATGTGATAGTGCATAATGGGAGCTGTGAAAATTTTGTGGCAAAGAAGGTGGTAGATGCTCTGAATTTACCTAGGCGCATAGCACTCCGTATTCACTCGGTTGGATAAAGAAAGGACAGTCCGCTTGAGTTATAGAGACTTGTAGGGTGCCCATTTCCATTGGTAAGCATTACAAAGATAATGTTGTTTGTGATGTGCTTGATATGGATGCTTGTCATATTCTCTTAGGACGACCATGGCAGTATGATGTCGATCTTACGCATAAGGGGCGTGACAATGTGGTGTTATTTACTTGGAATTCTCATAAGATTGCTATGGCTCCTTTAACACACTCTGGAAAACCGAGTGGACCAAAGGTAGAGAGTTTGAATTTCTTGACTCTCACTAGCAATGCGAATGAGATGAATGAAGCCATTAAGGAATCAGAAGCTTTTTACCCGATTGTGGTGAAAGGATTGATGTCTGCAGTAAAAGAAGAAGTTGTCATTCCAAGGGAAATTCAGAAAATATTGGCAGAGTTTCCGGAGTTGATCTCTGATGAGTTACCCAACGAATTACCCCCTATGAGAGACATACAACATCAAATTGATTTGGTTCCTGGAGCAAGCTTACCCAATCTGCCTCACTACCGTATGAGTCCAAAGGAAAATGAAATTTTAAGGGAGCAGATAGAAGATTTGTTGAAGAAGAGGTTCATTCGTGAAAGCATGAGTCCTTGTGCGGTTCCAGTCCTTTTGGTTCCGAAAAAAGGAACCGACCAATGGCGTATGTGTGTTGACAGTAGGGCAATAAATAAGATTACTGTCAAATACAGGTTTCCTATACCACGATTGGAGGACATGCTAGATTGCTTGGAGGGTTCGAAGGTGTTTTCGAAGATAGATCTTCGAAGTGGCTACCATCAGATTCGTATTGGGCCTGGAGATAAATGGAAAACAGCTTTCAAGAGCAAAGATGGCTTGTACGAGTGGCTGGTGATGCCTTTTGGGTTGTCAAATGCGCCTAGTACCTTTATGCGATTGATGAATCAGGTTCTTCGTCCTTTCATTGGTTCTTTTGTAGTGATTTATTTTGATGATATATTGATTTATAGTCGAACCAAAGAAGAACACTTGGTACATCTACGACAAGTTTTGACAATTCTACAGGAAAATAAGTTATATTGTAACTTAAAGAAGTGTACTTTTTGTACTAGTAAGCTACTGTTTCTGGGTTATGTTGTGGGCGAATAGGGGATTTATGTTGATGAAGAGAAGGTGCGAGCAATAAGAGAGTGGCCAGCTCCTAAATCAATAAGTGAAGTGAGAAGTTTTCATGGTTTGGTTACCTTTTATAGAAGGTTTGTGCATGATTTCAGTACTATTACCGCACCTATTACTGAATGCTTGAAGAAAGGAAAGTTTCAGTGGGATGATGAGCAAGAGGAGAGCTTTGTCTTGATAAAAGAAAAGCTTTGTACCGCACCAGTTCTAGCTCTTCTGAACTTTGAGAGAGTATTCGAGGTCGAATGTGATGCTAGTGGAGTGGGCGTGGGTGCTGTACTTTCTCAAGAGAGGAAGCCGATTGCTTTCTTTAGTGAGAAACTGAGTGAAGCTCGTCAAAAGTGAAGTACCTATGATCAGGAGTTTTATGCAGTTGTTTGTGCTTTGAAACAATGGGAACATTACTTGATTCAGAAGGAATTTGTGTTGTTCACAGATCACCAAGCCTTGAAGTTCATAAACAGTCAGAAAAATATTAGTAAGATGCATGCTAGGTGGGTTAATTTTCTGCAGAAGTTCCTGTTTGTCATTAAGCACAAATCTGGTACTCTTAATCGTGTAGCGGATGCATTGAGTAGAAGGGCTTCCTTGTTGGTTACATTATCACAAGAAGTTGTGGGGTTTGAATTTCTAAAGGAGTTGTATGTGACACATGAAGATTTTAAGGAAATATGGGCCAAGTGTGTTAATCATGCAGCGGTAGAAGATTTCTACATTAATGAAGGTTTCTTGTTTAAGGAAAATCAGCTATGCATTCCTCAATCTTCCTTGAGAGAGAAGTTGATTAGGGATTTGCATGGTGGAGGTTTGAGTGGACACTTGGGCCGTGATAAGACAATTGCTAGCTTGGAAGAGCGTTACTTTTGGCCCCAGCTGAAGAGAGACGTTGGAGCTATTGTGAAGAGTGTTATATTTGTCAGGTTTCTAAAGGACAAGCACAAAATACTGGCTTGTATATGCCTCTACCTGTTCCAGATGATATTTGGCAAGACATTGCGATGGACTTTGTGTTAGGGTTACCTAGAACACAAAGGGGAGTGGACTCGGTCTTTGTTGTGGTTGATAGGTTTTCAAAAATGGCACACTTCATTGCTTGTAGGAAGACAACGGATGCTTCTAATATAGCGAGACTGTTTTTCAGGGAGGTTGTTCGTTTACATGGGGTGCCTAAGTCTATCACATCTGATCGTGATACGAAGTTCTTGAGTCACTTTTGGATTACTTTATGGAGAATGTTTGGGACTACTTTGAATCGTAGTAGTACAGCTCACCCTCAAACTGATGGGCAGACAGAAGTGACAAATAGAACTCTTGGAAACATGGTTCGAAGTATTTGTGGAGATAAGCCGAAGCAGTGGGACTATGCTTTACCTCCGGCTGAGTTTGCTTACAATAACGCTTTCCATAGCTCTATTGGAAGATCACCATTTTCTGTGGTTTACACTGCTGTCCCTAGTCATGTAGTAGATCTGGTGAAGCTTCCAAGGGGATATGGCGTAAGTGTTGCTGCTGAAAACATGGCTAAATAGATGGTAGATGTACGGGATGAAGTGTCGAAGAAACTTGAGGAGACTAATTCAAAGTTTAAGACAGCAGCTGACAAGCGTAGGCGCTCTAAAGTCTTTCAAGAAGGAGATTATGTGATGGTGTTTTTAAGAAAAGAGAGATTTCCGGTGGGGAAGTATAACAAGCTGGTGGATTCCAGATCCTTGTTCTATTAGGATTACGGTTGTAATCCTTTGATTGCTTGTGCTGCGTCAGATTCTCGCATTTGTATGCTTTGAGTAACTCTTGTATCATATGAATCCTACCATATGACAAGCGGCTCATGAAGTTTGCAGTTGGCTTTTTGACCATTCCAGGTTACAGTACCGTAATTGCTCTTTTTAGTGTCGTTTTGTTAGTTTTGGATTCATGATAGTTTCGTTTCAATCCAAGGGAATCCTCTCGGACGCGTGTATGGGTGTACAGAGGGATGTAAAATGTTTGTTCTAGGAGTACAAATACATGTCTAATGTCTTAGTAGTCTGTGTATCCTCCAATTTTTGCGCCTGCGGTATATGCAGTTGGATTCTAGACTTCAAATTTAGCGAACGTATGTGCCATTGTTGAGATGTTTTGCAAGGGTATGACAACTTGAATTTCACCCGACTATTATCCATTCCTTTTGTTACAGACTACGGAGTTTTCATTTCTCGACACCTTTGCTATGTTTTTCGCCGGCAAAAGGGAGATTGAAGAGCTATTAGGTTCCTTATTGCTCGAAATCCTTTACTTGTAGCATATGAAAACCATCCCTTGTAGCACAACTACGAAAATAAACTCAAAACTATCCCGACAAATTACACTGAATTGCATTAAAGCATGACACAAGTTTTTTCCCGGCGACCTCCCGATCGACCTGCGTCGTTATTGTCTATTGCTGAAATTAATATTTCTTGTAGAGAAAGAAAGATAGACAGAGAGAAGAGAAAGGAAGAGAAGATTTTTTGACTGATTGATTTCACACACAGAAGATTGTTACAACCTCATTTTCACAGCCTTATATACTAGGCCGGATAACAAACTCTAACAGCTAACAAGAATTAGTTACAACAATCTTAGCTGAGCTGGAGCTGGTCACGCTGATATTGCTGCTATAATCCTTACATCCCCCCTCAAGCTTATGTTGGGAACCAAGCATAAGATTGCTGCAAAGATATCTAAACTGTGGAGAGTCTAACCCCTTGGTCAAGATATCAGCCAGTTGTTGAACAGAAGAAACAAATTGCAGACTGAGTTCCCCTCTAGCTACCTTTTCTCTAGTGAAATGTATATCAACCTCAACATGTTTCACTTTAGAATTATGAATTGGATTTGAAGCCAGAGATAATGCAGAGACATTATCACAATGCAAAGTTGGGGCAGAAGGTAGTTTCACCTGTAGATCATCAAGCAAATGTCGCAGCCACAATATTTCAGAGGTGGTGTCAGCCATAGCACGATACTCTGCCTCTGTTGATGAGCGAGAAACAGAAGTTTGCTTCCTTGAAGTCCACGAAACAGGACAGTTTCCCAGAAAAATGACAAAACCAGTAGTGCTTCTCCTATCATTGGGATCACCAGCCCAGTCAGAATCAGTATAGGCTCTCAGTTCCATAGGTGCAGCTCGAAATGTAATACCATAGTCCATAGTCCCTTTTATGTATCTCAGGATGCGTTTGACAGCTAGAAAATGAACCTCAGTTGGATTCTGCATAAACTGACAAACTGAATTCACACTATATGCAATGTCAGGACGTGTGAATGTTAAGTACTGTAAACATCCCACAATACTTCTATAGGTCTTAACATCTGTAAATGGAGCACCATCATTCCTTAACAATTTAGAATAAGGAAGGCAAGGAGTGATGCTAGGATTGCAATCAGTCATACCAGCTTTGTCAATGATGTCCTTAGCATATTTAGCCTGAGAAAGGAATAGTCCATCTGGAAGATAAGTGATTTGAAGGCCTAAGAAGTAATGTAGCAATCCCAAATCTTTCATTTCAAACTCATGTTGAAGAGAATCCTTAATAGACTGTATAGCAGAAGTGTTATTTCCTGTTATAATAATGTCATCTACATACAGCAGTAGATAGACTTGAGTTGAGCCAGAGCACCTGATGAATAGAGAAGGATCTGCAAGGGAACATCTGAATCCAAGTTTTGGCAGAAAGGATGTGAATCTCTCATTCCAGGCTCTAGGAGCTTGTTTAAGGCCATATAGAGATTTCTGCAATTTGCAGACATAATGAGGAAAATTTGGATTTTCAAAGCCAGGTGGTTGGGACATATAGACTTCTTCCTTTAAAATGCCATGAAGGAATGCATTTTTCACATCAAGCTGATGAAGTTTCCAACCAAATTGAGCTGCTAAAGCTAGCACAAGACGCACTGTTGTATGTCTAACAACAGGACTGAAGGTTTCTACATAATCAATACCTTCTTCTTGACTGAATCCTCTAGCTACCAGTCTGGCTTTCTGTCTTGATATTGAACCATCCGAATTCTTCTTTACTTTGAAAATCCATTTGCAGCTAACAATATTCTTTTCTGGTTGAGGAGGAACTAAGGTCCAAGTTCCCTGTTTTGCCAAAGCATCAAACTCTTCTTGCATAGCATTTTTCCAAACAGGAATAAGCATAGCCTTTTTATAGCTAGAAGGTTCAACTGAATCCAGATTACTGCTTGTAGATGCAATAAAAGCCTTTTTCTTCACAATTCCATTCTTGCTCCTGGTTGTCATATGATGCTCATTAACAGTAGCTTCTGACTGAGGTAAGCTAGAGATAATGTCAACTGTAGCTGCAGAAGGACCTTCTATATGAATCTGAATATCCTCAATAGGAATGTAGACCTCACCAGGTTGAACAATAAATTCACTTGAGGAACTAGAAGGAACTGAGTTGGCAACTGAAGTGTCTGGAGGAGCTGAGCTGCTATCTGAACTGCTTGTATTTGTCTGGACTGCTGTCTGAACTGCTTGTGGAGGGACAGGTGAGGCCAGGTGCTGTTGAGAATGAATAGGACCAGAAGGATGTCTAATTAACACTTGAACAGGAGAACTAGCAGAAGACACTGACTGGGAGGATTCAGAAGTAGAAGAAGAGAGAAACTGATGTGGAAAAGAAGACTCATCAAATACAACATGTCTGGATATAATAAATTTGTTATTTGAAGGATTGAAACACACAAAGCCCTTGTACCCTTGTGCATAGCCTAAAAAGATGCACTTGACAGTTTTGACCTGTAATTTGTTGGAATTGTAAGGTTTTAGCAGAGGAAAACAGGCACATCCAAAAATTCTAAGAGAATCCAGACATGGGGATTTAGAAAACAACAGCTCAAAGGGAGAAGACATATCAAGTGTGGGAGTAGGCATCCTGTTAATAAGAAAAACTGCAATGGCACAAGCATGATACCAGAACTTTGGTGGAAGAAAAGCTTGATGCAACAATGTAAGTGCAGTTTCTACAATGTGTCTATTTTTCCTTTCTGCAAGACCATTTTGCTGGGGTGTATATGGACAGGATTTTTGATGAATGATGCCATTTTTAGTAAGAAAAGATAGGAAAGCAGTGCTGTGATATTCACCCCCACCATCTGTTTGTAAGATTTTGATTGTAGCAGAAAACTGAGTTGCCAGAAAAGAACAGAAAGCAGTGAACTTGGAATAAACTTCTGCTTTATTATGTAATGGAAAAATCCAACAAAATCTAGTGTAATCATCTATGAAAGTAAGATAATATTTGAAACCTTCCACTGATACATGTGGAGAAGGCCCCCATACATCAGAATGTATTGTATGAAAGGGAACAGATGATCTAGAACTAGACTGAGGAAAAGGCAGTTTTGTAAACTTGCCTGCAAGACATGATTCACATATAGCAGATACATCACTAGAATGAAAAGGGATCTTTGCTTTTTCTAATAATGCAGAAGTAACAACATTAGAAGGATGGCCTAATCTTTTGTGCCACAGACTCTGGGATATTTTTGCACCAAGGAAAGCTTTCTGGGAAGAAATTGATGAGCTGAACAGGTTTCTGGAAATTGACACAGGAATTGGATAGAGTCCATTCTCACTGAGACCCTGGAACAGCACCTTGCCTGTCACCTTGTCCTGTATAGAAAAAGTAAACTCATCAAATATCATTCTACAGTTATTATCCTTGCACAACTGGTATACAGACAATAAATGTGCAGCTAACTTAGGAACATGCAGAATCCTTTTAAGTAGTAACCATGCATTTTTGTTAAGAGAAATAGATCCATTGCCAACATTCTTAATACCAAGTCCTTCACCATTACCAACTTGTACTTGATCATTAGCTGTATAAGAGGTCACATTGTTTAGAACTCCAATGTCAGAGGTCATATGAGATGAAGCACCAGTATCAGTGATCCAGACTTCAGTATTAGAACCTGAATTTTGTTGAAGACAAGCTGTCATAGCAGACTGAGGCTGACCCTGTAGAGCAGCAAACTGGAGCCTTTGATTGCATTCAGCTGCAGTGTGATTAGAATTACCACACAATTGACATGCCACAGCATCAGAGTTGGAGGAAGAACCATTGACATTGCTGAGATACCAGCATGTCTGAGCAGAGTGACCAGGCTTGTTGCAAATCTGACAGACAATTCGAGGCCTGTAACCACCATTAGAATTCTGACCCCTATAATTCCTATTTGTATTGTAGCCATTCTGCTGATTTCTGTTGCCATTATACCCAGCATTGTTGTTTCTACCACCATTGTAACCATTTCCATTACCTCCATTATTCCTGTATCCTTCATTGTTTCTGTATCCTCCATTACCTCTACCACCAGCATTAAAGGCCACAAAAGCTGATATCATCTCCTTGGCTATAGCACTAAGATCAGGACTATCATTCTTGGACTGTGGAGTTGGCAGAATACCCTTGGTGTTGTCTGTACTATCAGTAACATCATTCTTAGCTACCATAGCAGTAATGGACTTTGATTCACAATCCAATTCAGATTCAGCAGCAAGAAGCAAGGATCGCAATTCAGACATAGAAATAGGAGCATGCTTAGCTTTGATCATCATTCTAACAGTACTAAACTCATATGGTAGTCCCTTTAGGATCAAGATCATAATATCTTCATCAGCAATTTTAACACCTATAGCAGACAATTGATCTCTAGCATTCTTCACCCTTAGCAAATACTTGTCAATACTATCAGACCCTTTCTCAATAGACTGTAAATTTGACTTCAATTGAACAACATTGGCTCTAGAAACAGTAGCATATCGGTCTTTAAGAGTCTGCCATACCTCAATTGCAGAATTACACCCTACCACATGAGAGAGAGCCTCAGAGGAAAGCGTAGCTGTGATTAAAGAAACCAAATTCCAATCTTGCTCAATCCAGGCATCATAATCTGCAGAAGGAGTTTTTGTGAGAGTGCCATTATCAGCAATGGTGTACTGAGATGGTGCAGATTGTGAGCCATCGACGAACTTGAGCAATCCATGACCACGAAGCAGAGAGTACATCTGAAAATGCCATGTCGGGTAGTTGTTGTCATCAAGTTTGACGGACACAGCGCTTGAAAGATTGGCGAGCAGAGTTGATGTTGTGGCCACCATTGTTGCAGAGCTTGAAAGCTTGAATCTTGAAGTAGATTTCTAAAAAAAAATTCTGGAATTTGAAGGAATTGGAGGACGAGAAAGAGAAGAGCTTCAGAGAGCTTTGAATTGAGGAAAAGAAGAGCTTCAGAGAGCTTTAATCTGTGTATCCATGGCTCTTGATACCATGCTGAAATTAATATTTCTTGTAGAGAAAGAAAGATAGACAGAGAGAAGAGAAAGGAAGAGAAGATTTTTTGACTGATTGATTTCACACACAGAAGATTGTTACAACCTCATTTTCACAGCCTTATATACTAGGCCGGATAACAAACTCTAACAGCTAACAAGAATTAGTTACAACAATCTTAGCTGAGCTGGAGCTGGTCCTAACAGACTGAGCTGGAGCTGGTCACGCTGATATTGCTGCTATAATCCTTACATCTATATGATCTCTATCTCTAGCTTTCGAGCATCTCATCCATGGATTTTCGGAAATCGTTGCAGTTCGGTTTGGTGTCTGGGCACTCGACGACAGAGTCGGAGCGACCGAAGAAGAAGAAGAAGAAGAAGAAGAAGAAGAAGCGTCGTGAGGCGAAGACGCTGGCAAAGTCAGGCGAGGAGTCAGGGTGCTTCAGAGTAGAAGAAGTCATCGAAGGCGGTGAGGGGGTACGTGGATTTATCTAAGGAGTTGGAGTCGTGATTATGTTGTTGGTGATCCATGAGTGGTGGTTGTGATGGTCTTGGTCAGAGGGTTGAGGTGGATTTTGTGTGATTAGGGGTATAGTACCAGTGCTCCTTTCTCAGGTTTTAGCTCTAGTTGTCTGCAATTATATTTGAGACCAGTGTTGAAGCCTTGAGAGAATGCAACAAGCAAATGAAAAGGTGTGCATAGTATTTTTGGGTAAAGTTATTGTACTATGCAATTAAAATTCTATACACAGGTGGTGGGAGTTTCTTACAGCATCCTGGTTCCTAGTTCCGTAAAACCACAAACGTACCAAATGTCTAACAAAAAAACACAAACCAAACTTTTATAAAAAAAACCAACAAACCAAATACCAACTATATAAAAAGTAAAAACACAATAAAAAAACTAAAAATAGTTTAAAGTCTATAGTTAAAGTCCATACATATTAATTAAACACAATATAAAGTTTATACATCAAACCACATAATCCAATATTTCTTAATTTCAAAGCCGCACGTAATTCGGGTAACGTCTCAGTGCCGATAGTAGCGGTCACATCTTATTTCACGATGTTTTTGAGGTTTTCATTTCTATGTAGAGTTGGTTTTCAAAGTTGTGCATTTACTTAAAACTTAGTAAACAAGTTATACAATATTAGTAGGCATGTTGTGATTCCGATAATCAAAATTCACAAACAAAAATATGACCGTCTGATATGATCATTATGTCAAAAGATGTCTACGGTAAAAAATTCAACTCGATCCAACAACATTAAGGGGTCGATCAGGACGGTCAACCCTAATCTTATAACCACTTAACACACGAAAACACCAATATCTGCATCTATATTAGGTATTTTGGTCGAACCTTCAACACAATAAACTCTCACCATATTGAGACACAACCGCCCATATAAAAATTTTGGGACATCTACCCCTTGAAGATATGGCTCCCTATAGGGATAAATAATGGTAAATATGGTTGACCGCTACTATCGGCACTGAGACTTTACCTGAATTATGTAATTTTTCAACCATAGACTTATTTCACCATTCCGGTCACATCTTACTTCACGATGTTTTTGACGTTTTCAGTTCTATGTAGAGTTGGTTTTCAAAGTTGTATATTTACTTAAAACTTAGTTAACAAGTTATACAACATTACTAGACATATTGTGATTCCGATGATCAAAATTCACAAACAAAAATTTGACTTTCTGATATGATCATTATGTCGAATTATGTCTATGGTAAAAAATTCAACTTGATCTGACAACATTAAAGACACAATCGGGACGGTCAACCCTAATCTTATAACACACGGAAACACTCATATATATTGGAATAAATATTCTTAAAATATATCAAATTCTTCTTGAGGGAGAGTAAGAGAGAGAGAATGAGGCGGATTTAAAGTAAGTGGAGTCTGGGACACTCGGTTTAAGGTTTTTTTGTAATAAAATGACGTCGTTTTTGTTAGTTTGACCATTGACCATTGACCGGTTTGAACAGTCCTGTTCGGTTTTTGAAGGGGTGAAACCGGAGATCGGACCATATTGATACGGTTCGGTCCGGCTTTTCTATTTCGGTCTAGTTTTTTTTATCCGGTTTTTAACGGTTATGGTTCGGTTTTCGATTCGATTTTTTTGGTTTTCTGTTAGGAAGTCCCACCCATACTCTCCACCACAGATCTGTCTTACTATCTATGGCATCTGCGACCTGGTTGGTCCGTCCAAGCTTTTACTCTACCACCATGTCAATCAAATCTTATGAGTAATTAGCTCATTCTATATGCTTTTTGTATGGCTGCTTTGTGCATTCTTCTTATGTTAACATTGAATATTCAACACTCTCCAGAAAGTAAAACATTGGATACTGAATTTCACCCTAACTAGACTACATTTATAAGCATATGTTTAGTGGTATGGTGCAACATCAGCTTTACAGTAGCTGACTTTTGTGTGGAACTCGTTTTTGAAAATCCCGTGTATAAATTTGTGGTTGAAAGAATCTGCAACATTGTGGCCTTCTTTTACATATCATCGAGATTTTATATACTACACACGTTTTGATGTGTTGACGACTTGAAGTTATTGATGAGTTTTTTTTCTCCCTAATCAGGTCCATTGTGAATTGCGAAAATGGCTTCAAGACAATGTTGGTGCTGAAGTTGCTGCATCAACCCGAATTATTTACGGAGGTAGCATTCATCTATGAGGCATGACTATGTCCATATATATCCTCCATCTAGATCTGTTTGATTTTAAGTGCATTAAATTACCAACTTATCATCAGAAAAGTATAAACGTTAAGCCTTGAAGGGTGATCTTGTTATGATTAAGAATCATAGCATGAGTGTGGCTGGTTTTTGGTGCTGTGGTTTATAATTTATACCATAAGTCAAGTCGACCATCAAATCTACGAAAATTATTCAATGCACTATCATCGCCTATGACCCGTTTAATTCACACCGTCCGATTATCTCATCACCGTTAGATGTGTGTACTGTTTATTTTTGTTTGTTATGTTTTTTTAGTCTTTTAGTTGTCTGGCTTGCTTCATCTTTTGGTCTGAGACACCCAATAATGGTGCACCCTTTGCCATTTAGGTGCTTATATTTCTCCGTCTACATGGAAAATGAATGAAGGCAGCATGTCTAATGTGTAACCCAAAATATATACAATGAAACAATTCTAGAGAAGAGAGAATCATAATGCATAATTTCCTGCTAATTGTGTAATACTCTAGTTTAATGGCATGCCATTTTTAGGTTCTGTAAATGGAGCAAACTGCAAAGAATTGGCAACACAATCAGACGTGGATGAGTTTTTGGTTGGCGGAGCTTCCCATAAGGTGGTTGATTTTCTGTATTCGTTGTCTCAGCTATATGTTTGGTATCCCTTCTACCTGGTTACATGATCAAGTCTGCTACAGAGAAGAAAGATGACTGAGGTCAGAAATGCTCATCTCTGTTTGTCTAGCTCCAACAAAGGCATGATTTTAATGAGTATGTAATTATTACTCGGGCAAGAACGAAAGGAACTTGTGCTTTTCAAGCGCATTCAACGTAAGAACTACCAAAACGAAATACCTGTGCCTGTAAGAATTCCTGGATTAGGAAGTTGTATGAGGCAAACAGACTGAAAATAAAAAACATGTGCATGTCTGATTCTACTTCCAGTTCTGTGGTCAGAGATCTATCCCCAATTATGTGCATATCTGATCTGTATATTTGTTGCAATTTGGGATATGATTCTTGTGGTGTCAGGACTAGAATCCATTGCTTCCCAACGTACTTTTTAGACAGTAGAATCATTGTATTGTACATCTTAATGGACATGGCCTAATCCAGCAGAGGTATGACATAACTGCATATTCAGGTTATTCCTCCCATCACATCAATTTGGAGGATGGGATTTAGCTCCCATGGAGTCATGGTTTTGTTATTTAGCTCTCAGTTATTCTGAGTAGCATGTAAGCATTTCTACCCTGAAGTTCCAGAAATGCTTGATGATGACCACAATATCCATTTTGAGTTTTTGACACACACACATTGCTGCCAGCTTCCATCAATTCAACCCAAACATGTAAAGCAGAAGCGCAATGATCATACTCGACCCCCTTCCCCTCCAGGTTATCTTCTGCCGACATCATATTCCTTCCACATTTGCAGGTACACTTTTATATTAAAACTTTCAGATAGTATATACATTATGCTACTCTTTTTGCCTCAAATTTCAAAAGTCCCCCTTTCCAGATTGAACTCTAGTGTCTACACCAAACTTTTCACTCATAACTCCCAATATAACCAAGAGTACGCAATCATCATAATATTCTGAATGCAAATCAGATACACCAATGCACTGTAATTTGCTCCAATCATATGAATTTCATATCACTATGTAGGAAAGGCAAGTACTTGTCATACCGACAATTTCAAGCTGTTCATAGATGTGATATAAATCTTAAGTCACACACGCCCTCAATGGATTAAGGCTGCGTTTGTTTGGGCTTTTAAGGAGCTTTGCTACGAAGCAAAGCGGTATAAAGTGTTTGGTAAGTACAAAGATCACCGGCTTCACTTAAAAGCAAGAGCTTTTTCTTGTAAAAAGCCAAAGTCACGGAGACCCGGCTTTTAAAAGCCATAAGCGCTTATTACCACTGTAGCGCTAACAACTGTTCATTAATGAACTTTTCAAAATCTCAACTTTGACCCTCACATAACCCTAAACACACCCACACTCTTCACTGCCGTTCTCTCACCAATTCTCAAACTCACAATTTCGGTACTTGCTCTCAACTCGTTCTCTGCCTCTGCATTCTCTCCATCTCAAGACCTTAGGATTGTTGCTGCTAGTACCGCTGTGCCCGAATCAAAATCTACAGGTAATCGATCTTGTTGATTCATTAATAATTTCATATTGAAGTCTGAGATAGTTCCATTTTAGTTTTAAAGGTTCTCAGAAAAAACAATGAAAGTTTCAGTCTTTTTTATGCCCAGGTGAAATTTTTGTTCCAGTCTATTTTTTTTATGAGGAATCTCATTCCTTTTTTCAGGTGCTAAATCGATTGACGTAGCAGAAGCATCACTTTTTTGTTTGAAAAAGGTACCCATAATTTATCTGTATAGATCTGTTGTTTGGTTTGTTTCTGTGTAACATTTTGGCATCAGATTTTGTTGTTTGAATGTTTACTTTGTTATTCGTCTGTGATCAAATTCTGGGTTTGCTAGTGGGTTTGGTTCTGTTTTGCATGATTTTTGTAATTGTCTTCGTTTTATTCGATCTTGTTGTAGTCTGGATTAATTTCATAGTTTTATTCAATCTTGTTTTGATTCATTCAAACTCAATTCATGTTTGATCTGTAAGGTGAGTGCTTTTGGTGTATAGATGGGGTTTATTGCTTGGTTCCTTGTGAAATATTTTTTGTTGTGAATGCTGGGGTACTGTACTTTGCCTGGAGTGACTCCGCTCTAAACAATCGTCTCTTCAATACCCATAGACATATCAGTTGGCTTTAAGCTTTTAATACAAAGTCATCCCATATCCAAGAACTCAAGAACCCATACTATATCCAGAACCAATTGATCTTTCTCATGGACTTGTCAATTTCACCATATTATTTAGGTAAACTCATTGTTAATCTTGATTGACTATTATTAACATAGCTACTGATCCGTTTTAGCAACTGCCTTATTTAATTGCATGATTCCATATCTGGATTTCTGCATTTTCTTTGCCTCTAATCATTAAGGGTGAGATTATGATAGGTAGGCAGGTGTGAATTTGTGTTTATATATTGGCTTGAATCATAAAGATATTCAGGGTTAATGTTTGGGGTTGAGGAATCAGTATCTGAAATGGAGTCTATGGAGAGATGTGGTCATCGAAGCTTACTGAGGGACTTGAGATTAGAATAGGAAGAAAATGGAACTTTGATTGTTCAATTAATATAGGAAGATTCATTAACTTTACGTTTCCGATCAAGAACTATCTCTACTCTTTAGTAATCTCTTTATATCAATGTAGTCATCAAATATTAGTATCCTTGCTTGATCAACACCACCTAGTTATGTTGTCAGGGCCATTTGCTAGCTTTCTTTCTTCCTCAGGTTTTTAGACAAGAATTTGAGTTGAGTGCTTTTGATGTATAGAGGGGGGTTATAGATGGGGTTTATTGCTTGGTTCCTTGTGAAATATTTTTTGTTGTGAATGCTGGGGTATTGTACTTTGCTTGGGTGTGGATGTATATATATATATATATATATATATATATATATATATATATATATATGTTGCAAATACACAAGGCAAATATACTTTTTCATTTGAAAACAGAATGAATTGTGTGTTATATATAATTTTGCTTTTTATGTGTGCTAGATGGGAAGAGATTCGGCAGTTTGGAATGAACATTTAGTAGAAATATTTTGTGACTTGTGTATCAAGGAGGTGGATAATAATAATCGTCCTAATACTCATCTTAGTAAAGAGGGATTTGAGAATGTGATACGTAATTTTGAAAAGGAAACGGGCAAACTATACACCAAAAAACAAATGAAAAACAAGTGGGATAACCTTAAAGAACAGTGGAAACTATGGAAGGACTTGAATGGATCTCAATCAGGTAATAGGTGGGTGAGGGAAGTATTGCAATGAAATAATGCTCGTTGTTACAATGCTTTTAGAATGGATAAAGATGTGTTTTACCGGTTATGTAATGATATGGAAACTAAGTTTGGGGCGTTTGGTTCAAATAGAACGAGTCATATTGAAGTAGTAGGAATGATGTTGCACTTATTAGGGCACGGGTGTGGAACTAGGAGTGGGGCAAAGAGGTTTCAACATTCCTTAGAAACTGTTAGTAGGTATTTTGGAAAGGCTCTAGATCTTTTCTATCAATTTAGTGAAGAAATTATTAAGCCAACAGACCCTCATTTTAATGGTATTGCTCCAGAGATCATGAATGATAGGAGATACATGCCACACTTTAAGGTACTAGTTAAACTTTACTTATTTATATGATATGAATTGTATTGATTTAATTATGTTTTTTTTATGATAATTATCATTATTTATAGGATTGTATTGGTGCTATTGATGGAGTGCATATTCCCGCTTCAATATCTCCTCAAGATCAAGTACCGTTTATTGGTAGAAAGGGAACACCAACCCAAAATGTTATGGCGGCATGCAACTTTGATATGCAATTTATTTTTGCATGTGCCGGTTGGGAAGGGTCCGCTCACGATACAAGAGTATTTTTATCTGTTATTCGAGATCCTAGTAGGAAGTTTCCTCATCCTCCACCAGGTAATATGTTCAAATATAGACATCTTTATTAAATATATAATAATTTCACTTAAGTTGCTTCTAATTACTTATTTTGTTAATTAACAGGAAAATATTATGTTGTTGATGCGGGTTACCCACAAATGTCGGGGTTTTTAGGACCGTATAAAGGACCAAACCAACATTTCCAACAATACCGTGGGCGAGAACTAAGAAATGCAAAGGAGGTATTTAACCACGCTCACTCTTCTCTTAGAGGCGTTATAGAACGTACATTTAGAGTTTGGAAAAATAAATGGCACATTTTAAGAAACATGCAAGGTTTCTCATTTCAGAAGCAAGTGAAGATTGTCATTGTCACAATGGCAATTCATAATTATATAAGGAGGCATGCACAACGCGATAGAGATTTTACTCGCATTGGAGAAAGGGTAGGTGACATTCCAAATGGTGACATATAGATGGATGATGATGAAGAAGAAGAATATCATGATCATAGAGCACAAGAAATGGAAATGGAAATAGTAAGAGATAGGATCGCTCAAAGTTTGATGAGTGCACGTAATATCATGAATGTTTGAAGGTAGTATGAAATTTTTGTGGTTACTTCATAATAATGAAAGACTAAAGAACTTGGTAACCATGATTTATGGTAGTTTCCAATTCCCTTGGTACCATAATGTAATGTAACTCATATTTATGGTAGTTTTCAGTATTATTTCTTTGTCTCAAAATATTTCTAATACTTGATGCAACTCAAACATTTATTGTCCAATTATTCCCTTGGTAACAAAATTTATATGGACACATGAGCAATTGTGTTATATTACATAACCAAACAAAATAAGACAAAAACTCATTTTAAGGTTAAACTGGTCATTTCACAAAATTAAGCACTTTTAAAAAGTCAGTTTACCAAACACTTCTATCATTCACTGCACTTATAGAAAGCCAGTTTACCAAACACCTAACAGCTTTGCTTTTCAGCCGCTTATTCTCAAAATAAGTAAAAGCCAGCTTATTTTTGAAGTCACAGCTGTACCAAACAGGCCCTAAATTTGTCAATGCAGGTGCTCATGATCTCAAGGTGTTCATTGACAGGGATCTCATAGTTACACGTACATACTACATACTACATACTACATACTACATACTTAGATGATTATCAAGGCCCTATCTGAGATTTTAAAGACCTGAGGCGAGATATAAGAATGGTGTCCTCTAACAGTCATAAAAAAAGAAAAAAAACAATTAACTATAAAAAAAATTGAAGGATGTTGGAAACCAATATAAAATGATATTTTTTAAGAAACGAACTAAACAAAAATAACAGTCATAAAAAAAGAAAAAAAAACAATTAACTATAAAAAAATTGAAGGATGTTGGAAACCAATATAAAATGATATTTTTTTAAGAAACGAACTAAACAAAAATATGAGTCTAAAACTAAAAATTATAAAGCAAGATGATCAAAAGAATTAAAACATATACACAATAGCTAAAGAAAGTGTGTGATTACACTCCCTTAATTAGGGTTTAGGGGACGAAAACTCTCTCTTCTTGACACCATCCGCCTTTTCTTCTCCTGTCCGGCTGCTCCGAGCCGTTGATGTGGATCCTTGCCCTCGTCGGTGTGCATCGAGTGCGGTCGGATGGGATGTGTGTGGAGATAATCGGAGATGGTCTTGGGTTTTGGCTTCAGTAATCAATGGCGAAGGCGTAGGTGGCCAGACTTGGGTGGATGATGAGGATTGGTGGTGCGACTAGGATGGGCTATTGCTCTAGATTGGCAACAAGGGGTTGGATCCACTCGAATCTTGATGGATTTGCTTGCATATTTGATTTCCAGATCTTGGCTTTGATTGCAGCAACAGAGACCAAGGAAGGATGCTTGAGGGCTGGGGGGTTCTCTTCTGATTCGAAGCTCAAGGATTTGGATGAGAGATGCGAAGTCTTTCTGGTGCTCGGTCGGCGAGATCATTTCGACGGTGACCAGAGTCCGAAGATGGAGGTGGTGTGGCGATCCTTAAGGAGCGTTGGGCCGGCGGGGCTGCCTGTGTCGAAGTCATGTGTCTATTGTTGGGGTCTGGCCCGGCTTGTCTTGGTTTTTATTTTTATTGTCTTAGTTTTTTCTGCAGTAGTTTTTGGATTTGGTTTTCAGATCTCAAATAAGTCTTTGGTCTTTCGAGTTTGTTGTAAGTATGTCATAAATTTTGATAAAGCGTTGATTTTGGGTAGCTGGTTCGTTGTTACAAGAACCCAGAATATTGCCGGTCATTGGTCGAGCATATTATTAGCCTGTGTTGAGATTGTAGGGAGGAGATCCTGGGCATGGAGTTTCTGAGGCAGTGTACCTGTCCTAGTAATTGCTTCTTATATTGGTCAAGTTAACTCAACCGGTTGCCCATTTCGACGCTCTTTGAATTTATTAACATGTCAGTTTCTCATTTTCAGGAAGATGATATGTAGTTTGAAGATAGTGGTATTCGATAGTAGTTGTACTTCTCTGTTGGGTACTGTAATTGATTTGTAATTGCAGTTTTATTGAATGAAATTTTGTTTGATAAAAAAAGTGTTTGATTATTTATCATTAATATCCAAGATACATTTCAATTAGAGTAATGCTAGAAACACCAAATATTTATACCAAAATCATATACCCAACAATGTGACATGTTCCAACTCATCGGCTCTATATGGAAGGAATCGCTTACATAGATTTTTATTACTAATTCTTTTATTATATAGTTTACAAAGAATTTTCTTTTGCAAATGTTTCTATTAAAAGATTAAAAACTCAAGAAAATCCTAACCTTTTGCACGGCAGTCGTCCTCATCGAGAGAAGATGATCATCTACTTGATAGATATGATCTGGTAAATTTTGTCCTTTGTATTACGATGTCATTTTTTCTCCATTAATTTGTTCGCAAAACCAAAAAGCAGTATTGATCGATAAACTTATCATAATCCTACCGATTAATCATTCTAGAAGAGTAAATTGTGAAACACGAAAGTGTAGGAGAGAAAGAAGAACCTTTGGTAATTTTGGTAGCTTTTAATCAATTCATCTATTCAGCTGAGAACAAAAGAATTAACTCTCGGCCATACTCCGATCAGAAACACCATGAAAATGGTTGATATATAAGGAGTAATTATTCCCCGGAATACCATGTGACACTGTCATATGGTGTTCTCAGCTAATCATTGTTGATACCTGAAAAATCACACAATTAATTGATTTTGCAATGACTCACGCAATGTCGATGGAGACCCTCGATTTAATACGCCAAACAAGTATATCAATGTATCGATATGGGCCCAAGCCACATACAAGCACATTTGGGGCTTGTAGACGTGGCTATGATGTGGAAGGTCACAGAGGCACACGACGCTCGTTCACCGGTCTAACGTTGTTAAATGGTTTCGGTTTTGGGCCCAGAACCCAAGTCCAACGACCTAAATCGGTGAAGAAGTTAGTAAAAAAGAATTGGACTACGACATGAGCCTAGATGAGAGCTTCCAAGCCCAAGACCAAAAACTCATTCTTATATTATAAACCCAAGCTTTCTCATCCACTAACTTTTTAATAGAAAGACCCAATAACCTCTTTATTTTGTTCATTCTTACCTACAAATCCATCCACATACCTGTTTTTCTAACCTTTCCTCTGCCACCGTAGCTTTGCTCAACAGGAAATTACCTTCATCTCTGGTCTAAAGAAGAAAAAGGCTGGGGACCGAGTTCGAAGGCCGAGCCTTCACCCTCGAATGAAGAAACTGTAGCGTGTAAGCTGCCCAGGCCGCTCCACTTCGGTTTCTCCATCTTGCAGCCGTCTCTGTAGCACCCCCTGCAGCAAGTTGTTAATGTCATCCTTCAGAACTGGTTTCACCTCTCCAGTTTTTCAGCTGGAAATCATGTTGTTGAGAAGGAGAATTTTATTGTCTAGTAGCTTAAACATGGTTGGCCCTCGCAAAAGACCACCGATCAAGTCCTATAAAAAGAGGGGTTTAGAGCTGTGGAGATCATCAGACAGTAACCTAGAAATCCACCATAAACACTCAAGCCAAGCTTCTAATGCTTCAAATCCATATTAACCATCCCTCTAATCCCTGCTCTTCCATCCTTTAGGCATTTCCAGTCATCCCCACGCAATCAACCGAGTAAGTTCAATCCTTTGAGTTGATTTTGGCTTAGTTCCAAATCAAAAAGAACCCTCACAATCATATAACTCAGATTCATATGGGAACCAGCAGGGGGATGGAAAAAAATTAAAAGTTTTTAAATACACCAATCAAAAGATAAAGACGAAACTTTGACCAATGAGAATAATGGGGACCATATCCACCTGGTGTTCCGGGTACTAATAATAATTTCCCTTATATAAGTTAACTGCCCGAGGAAGAAGATTGTATTTGAGTGTTTTTTCTTTTCTGATTGAAAGAGAAATTTATGCTGATCTCATTTAAGTTTATACAATCTTACTGTTTTATTATGCTGCATACTGTGCAGACTGAAATGTGTGGTTGTGATTGATTGTAGAAGTTAATGAATGAATTATGCATTTAACAGTTTGACCTTCATAAGTCTACATTTATAATCTGATAGGGCCAATTTTTAATCAATATAATATATAGTGTTATACGACACATATCATCACAATCTTAGTAGGACGACACGCGATAAGTTTCACATCATTTGGTATTAGTATTTAGTATAACTTTTTAGGGTGGAAAGCATTTTCGTTTCAATTAACATATCACTTTTTTGACAATATTTTAATTCGGTAAAAAAGATCAGATCGGAGACCCACTTATTACATCCCCCATTCATCAACAACCCCACCAAGCTATATTTCTATTCCCCACAACATAAGCTTAAAGCCGAAGTTTGTCTTCAATGGAAACCCAAAACCACCACTCTTCGATCCCAAATCTTGCCTCCCCCCCCAATATTTTGGCGGCCGCCTCGGTCCAGACTTGATGATTATTCATTATATGAGTTGGATACATCTGCTATGTCATAACATACATACACGAATAGTCATATCCATCATCAATTCATTTTAGACAAAAAAATTGTAACATCAATGTAGTAGTACCTGGTTGAGTACGGTCTGGAAAGATTAATATCATGGAAGACTAAGGAGGGTGTATTCAATTAGGATTTTAATTGATTCTGATGGATTTACTATAATCCATGGATTTTAATTGATTCTGATGGATTTATTAGAATCCACAGATTGTCATGGATTTAAACAGATTTTGATGTATTGTTTTAACAAGATTTGTTTGGATTTCATAAAACCATGAACCCTTGAAAACTATCACACCACCATCTCATTGACAGTTTATAAACCAAAAACCTTGCAAACGCAAATTCTTTGTTTGCTCCTGGAATACAAACAGGCCTTTTCCCAGTAACCACCTCTAGAACCAAAACACCAAACCCGTAGACATCACATTTCTCGGTTATCTTTACTGTTTTGCAAGCAAACTCTGGTGCCATGTAGCCAAGGGCGCTCTGGATCTTGCTGCTCAGAACATATCGATCAAGCATGGGCAACAACCTTGCTAGGCCAAAGTCTCCCACTTTGGGTTCCCCTGAGTCGCTGATCAGGACATTGCTAGATTTTATATTGTAGTGGATTATGTTCATCTGGTGCAAGTGAGCCAAACTCTTTGCAGTTCCCAGAATTATGTTGAACCTGTCATTCCATGAAAGGAAGTTTCCACCTGCACTATCATGAAGATGTTTATACAAACTACCACCAGATACATATTCATATATGATGAGCTGCAATGACGGAGTCCAGTAATAGCCTTCAATCTCCACAAGATTATCATGCCTCACTTTTCCTAATTTCTTAACCTCCCTTTCAAATTCTTCCTGAGACTTGACAAGACTTGAAACAGTGAGCTTCTTGATTGCAACAGACCGTCCATCTCGAAGAACTGTCCGGTAGACTGCTCCAAACCCACCACGTCCAAGCTCACAATCCTTGTTAAGTAGAGCATGTGCACCAGTGCTGAAGTCAGGGTCACCTGAAAACATGACAAGTTTGCCAGAGTTGGCATCTGTAGTGGGGGAATTGCTGAAGTCATCCCCACCAGAAAATGTGATGGCAGCTGGAGGACGAGAAGTGGAAGTCCGCACACGAAGATTAAGCACGGTGATGGCAATAACACCAATGACAATAAACGCGGCTGCACCAATCGCAATGAGAGCAGAAATGCTGAGGATGATTCTTTTATGACCGAATTTTGAAGGCAATGCATCTGTGCTAGAGTCAGAAGAGGAATTGGGATTGAGGACAATGGGTTTGGGAAGTACTGCAGGGCAAGACTTATTAACTGCAGAGCCGCAAAGAGATGGATTGGCCGAGACACTAGAAGGGGAGATGGTGTTGAAAAAGCCACCCAAAGGTAGTTCGCCCTGGAGGTTGTTGTGGGAAATATTGAAGGAAACGATGTTGGGAAGATTTGCCAACTGCTTTGGAAGGGCTCCTGTGAGGCTATTGAATGACAAGTCCACATATTGCAAGTTGCTAAGTTTGCCTACCGCAGCAGGTATGGGGCCGGACAGTCTATTCTGTGATATAATCCTGCAGATTAAGACCAAAAGCATATATCAAAAACAAGAAAGACATGTCCAATGTTAAAAACAAAGTGGGGTTCACCCAGGAAATCGTTCACAATGAAATCGTTCCACAATGAAACAACAAAAATCCACATTAATTATGCATCATAAAACAAAGATAACAGCAAATACGGATTTCATGTCTCCATTACATCCAAACGTTCCACAACATGAAATATGTTTGAACAAACAGACCAGTTTTCTGTGTTTAGTATTTCTCATTTCCAGAACAAGGGAAACGCAGCTAGTTTCAAATAGGCTACTTAAAATCATTCAAATGGAACCAGACCTTATGTGGCAAAGCAGACTAGCCTTGGAAATTACAGAAGCATGATACTATGAATTGAATTGTAAATACAAAAAGAAAAGGTTAAGAGAACTTACAAAGTGGTAAGAGGAGAACAGTTCTCAATTGAAGTTGGAATTTTTCCGGTGAGGAAGTTCTTTTCCAATCTCAATTCCTTCAAAGAAAAAGCCCCACCAATCTCCGGAGGAATGCTGCCGCTGAGCTTATTCTCACTCATATCAAGACTGTCAAGGGCCTTCAACTCTCCAATACTGGCAGGAACAGGACCAACAAGAGAGTTGCCAGAAAGATTCAATACATGTAAGCTGCTCAAGGCCCCAATGGCAGATGTAACCTCACCGGAAAAAGCATTACCGGATAAATCTAATACCTCAAGTTTCTGAAGCCCACTTCCAGTCAGGGAAGAAGATGGACTACTTCCGCTTAGCATCTTCCCAGAAACTAAAACTCCCTCTAGATCAGCCTTGAACATCCACTCAGGAAGGTCACCCTTCAATGAATTCCTACTGAAATCCAAAGCCAAAAGGCTTGTGCAATTAACCAAAGACTTAGGCAAGCTCCCAGTGAACCCATTTCCAGAAAAATTCAACACCTTCAGAGCTCCAAGATTCCCCAATGAACTCGGAACCTCACCCGAAAACCCATTACTGGAAATGTCCAAAGTCTCCAGGCTCCTCATCTCCCCAATCCACTCAGGAATCTCACCCGAAAGCGAATTCTTCTGCACATTCAGAGCTCCACACAGACCAAGTCCCCTCATCGTCTGCGGAAGGTCCCCACCGAATCCATTCTCACTAAGATCAATCGACCTCAACAACAAACAGCTCCCAATTCCATCAGGAACAATAATACAAACAAAAACACAGCACAGAGAGAAAGAGAGAGCGACGGAAACGGACCTGGAAAAAGGCGAATCGACGGCCGGTGATGGTGACCTGAAATCGACGGCGGCGATTTGCTTTGGTTTTTGGGGCGAAGATAGTAGCAGCTTCAGTTTTTGACGTCTTCTTGAGAGAGAAAGAAGAGAAAATGAAATACGTCAAATTCTCAGGGGTGGAGGCCTGATTTCTGAGGTGGTTTGGTATTTATACCAAGCACCCTAGAATCCTACAAAATCCCTCACTTACTCAAATCATTCAAAATCCGTGGAATTTTGAATACCACCAGATTTAAAAGGAGTTTTTAAAATCTGTATTGAATACCTCAAAATTTTAAAGGACTTTTTAAAATCTTAATTGAATACCACCGGATTTCAATGGATTCTCGAAATACAAAACAATCCATTAAAATCCTACTTTGAATACACCCCCCTAAAACAAAGGTCTTTGCATCGTACGTCATGGTATCAAATAAGTGACTTGTTCATCACTTATGATTTGTTATGTGACTTTCAGCCTATATCTTACAACTAATCTATTATGGGTCGAGAAGTTTGTTTATATGCTATAAATTGAAGTCTATTGTATATCACTTGTTTATATGATTCTTATTTATAAAAACAAAACTTACTTCATTAAATCAATTGATACCACGTATTTCTTAAAAGAGGCCAATATGCATTTATAAGTGTCAACGGCATGTCTCACTATCGTATCCATCCATAGATAACTCATCAACAGCAAAGGGGGAGGCTCCTTGGTGTAACGTTAGTGTCCAAGTAGTAGTCATAACACAAACAAACACCAACTGGATAGTGGTCTCCTTTATCTGATTAATTAGGCCAGCGAATGCAACAGTTCTAATGGGTTACTCTACTTGGTATTTATAGTTTAGTTGATCCAGTAGTGTTCTATAACAATTATTTTGGGGGCTAATCACTTGGCTATGGCTACAACCTACACGTACCGGCAGTTTTTTTTCGGTGATACAAACTCTCTTTCAGACGGACTGTGCGGGGTGACTGAAAATGGTTGGGAAAAAACATATAGAAAGAGAGTAAGAACCATGAGCCATATTAGCTAAACGATCGGCCGCAAAATTTGCTTCCGGATGAATATGTCTTAACCGTCACAAAAGAGAATGACCATGCCAAGTGAGTTATGCCTTCAACTAAGGAAGTTAGATGGCCATAGCCTATATGTTAGTCATGTTACAAGTAACGGCAGCTAGATTGCCTGATGTCATGACAAAGATGGATGCACAACAAGCAGCTGCTGCTTCTTTCTTCCAGCTGAGAATTAGTAAAATGAAAAGTTGAGCAGTCCCCTTCTAAGTACCTTATCAATCTCAAAAGTGAGGATTAAAAAGGCATAATGTGACATTAATTATGGTGTATATGGCTAGTATACATATTTAACAAGTTAATTTGATATGAGTTTTGGTGTATAGGCTAAAGATACATTTCTTCTTTTTGCTCTTATTAATCAAATGACTGACAAAGTTGTAGTATGTGGTTTAAATCTAAAATTAATTGGTAATATATGAACTTGCCTAACCCTTATAAACCCACGGGACGAGGTCTCAAACCCACATACGATGTCTCTCACATTCCTGATGTGAGATTCATATCTCAACACGTCCTCACATGTGTGATGAGTTTTTGATGACGTGTCAGATGTGAGATTCATATCTCAACACGTCTTTACACGTGTGACGAAATTTCGATGATGTGGAGTTCGTGTGACTATTAAGGACGTGTGTAACACGCTTTGATATCATGATAAAATAGTCATAGGTTCACATCTAAAATCAATTGTTAATGGATAGAGAGACTCAAACTCTTATAAAACCATAAGCGAGGTTTTATATTCCTAATGTGGGATTCGTATTTCCATGGTTCTAAAAATTGGCCTAATCGGCCGACTAGTAGGCGACTAATAGGTAGTCGGACGGTCATCGAGGCGACGTTGGTCTAGTCGGCCAGGCGAGTCAGCCGGGAGAAAAATTGAGAAAAAATCAGGCTAGTTAGGAAAAAATCGGCATAGTCGAGAAAAAATCGATCTAGTCGGTCCAGTCGGGTCAACTAGGATTAGACCAAAAATAAGAAAGAAAAAAAAGAACGACGTCGTTTAACTCATTTTGACTTGGTCAAAACTCGAAACCTAATTCGAGTTTAATATTGAAATGTTTTATTGACTATTTTATTATTTTAGACATTATACTACCTTTTACAAAAAAAATATATGTTATTATATGTTTTAAAAATAAAAATTAATCTAAAACTTAAAATCTGAGTGCTTCCCGACTACTCCTTTACTCGCTAGTCCCCGGCCGACCAACCGACTAGAGACTAGCGACTTTTAGAACCTTACGTATTTCAACAATGACATTAAGGAATTCCAAAAGATTAGAGATTTAAATTTTAGAGCTAACTAAAAAAATCAGTTTATGAGGTCAATATCATAATTTAGAGATACAATTAAACTATTTATGGGATAAACTACAAATCGATCATTTTGAAGTCTATTTATCGAAATTTTGGTATGTACCAAGATGTAAGTGAACCGAACACCTAGTATGCAATTTCAGTTTTTTATTTGATCAAGGCATCCACATGAAACTATGTATATATACGAACGTTGTTAACAAAAATGTAACCCAAAACACTAATCTAAGTATTTCAAACACAGGATGTGAGGACTATCAAGATCAAATAAGTAATTAGCGGTTAATTTGATCAGATCGAAAATGAAAAGGTCTAAGGAATGAATTTGGTGTTTCAAGTCCTCATTTTATATTCTCATCTTAAATTTGATGTCTTGCACATTAGTCACATTAGTGATGTAAGGGGGGAAGGAGATGAGTGACCTCCGAACTTTTCAGAGCGAACTCAAAACTCTGAAATCTAACCTAGGTTTCGCATGGCGGCAATAGCCTCTCCTCGGAGGGACTGCTCGATCGCAGCTTCAGCATGATGATGCGACTTGTGGAAAGTCGCATTTGACCGAGTTGGCTGCTAGGGATGATCGACGAAGCCTTAAAGCGATGTGACGACCTCTAGCGAGTAGCAGCGTGATGGATTTCAAGGTGATCCTCTTTGTTCATGTTTTGTTTGCTGGTATTGATGATGGTGGAGTAGTTTTGACTGCCCGTATGAATCGAGATGGTGTAGGGGTCATTGCACTAGTAAAGGCGCTGCGTCGTCGGAAAAGGCGTCATGTTGGTGTTCGGGTTAGGCGGTTGAAGTGAGGGTTTGAAGATTGGCATCAGATCTGATGCAATCTTGTGTTGATGGAAGAGCAGTTGAACACTGGCAATGCTGTCTGTAACACCCTGACCCCTCAAAATAATCTAAAATACACGTACATATAATCTTGATCATACATCTGTAAGCTTACACAAATCACGTCATCCATTCTCATAATCATAGGCATAGGTAGATGTATATAGACATACTAAATAACATACAAGCTAGATTGTAATTTCTAGTTCCATCACGATTAACAACTATTACTTAAAGCAGACTTCTACTTTAAGATAACAGTATTTCAATTACGGTGTTAATGACATCCTTACGTCATCAATTATATATCAAACAATCACTCAATCATCCATTATTAAATATATAACTGCTAATTTAGCCACTATATTCTCACCCCACACCTAAAATTAGTGGGAAGCCGTATTCAAACCCCTCCGTTAGCATAAAAGTTCTTTAAAAAACGGCTATTTTAACCGTTCATATCTTTAATTTTCAAAAAAGATCCGAAACTTAACCATCATTAATTAAAAAATTACAAACTTTTCACCATTAGGCTTCTCTCATTTTTAGCAATTTTATAAGCATAAAAACTACCTAAAAAGTGGTAGCGCCGCCGGCAACATTTTTTCTCCAACTCGGATTTTTACCAAATTTTAACAGTAGCTTCGTCTCAACAAGAAAAACAACTTTCATAAACAACATTAAGCTCAATACTAGCTCTAAACAGTCTAATTGAATCAAAACACCAAAAATCCCAATTCAAAACCCTAGAAATTTCAATTCACAAATTCTCCTTACCTAGCTCGAATCGAGTTGGGCCATTTTGCAGGATTGCTAAACATGAAAAACCCTTTCAAACAAGACCAATAGCTCCGGTTATGGTGGCCTGAGATGAAAGAACTCCGACAACCGTGAACAGTGTCGAGGGCGCTCATTCTCGATGTGTTTACACCCAAACGAGGCGAGTTGGCTCCGATCATCACCACAGGCTTGTAGATGGAAGTTCCAGCTTTAAAATAAACCACACTATGATTGCGGCCTAACTCAGCGTAACGGCGGCGAACTGAGGCTGCGAAGTTCACCGGGTCAGGCAAGCTCGACAAGCTGATACATTAACTTTTTTTTATTTTTCACTTCTTACCATTTCAACTCCGGTAAACCCCTATTTATAGGTTTTTTACCAAATAGTAATTTTATAATTTTACTCATAACTTTCACATACGAACTCCGATGAACACACATAGTATTTCTAAGGGTTTGTATTAACGTCCTCTACGACTTACCAGAAGAAAGTTTTCTCAAATTATCCATTTTACGAAAAAGTCAACTTTTAGGGTCATTTACGGTAAAATGATTACCAGAAATAGTAATTGAAAATTACTGTAAATTTCAAAAATTCATAGAAAATAACTCGTTTCTCCAAAAAATAATCTGGATATACCGGTAAGCTCATATTGTCGCGTACTACAACTTTGGAGCTTTAATTCTATTATTTAACGATTCCAGAAAAACTCAAAAACAAACTTGAGCAATCATTTATTTAATGTTCGAGCACGAATAAACAAAATATGTGGTAACCCGTAACCCTAAGCAGTAACATTTTAGGTACAGGGTATTACAACATTTGGATGACATTCGAACGTGGCTCCATCTTCTCTTGGAGTAGAGGATGGGTCTACTGAGCCCTTTGGACTAAAGGTGACGGAAGTCCGGCTTCGCGAGGGAACCAATCTGAAGTTGCGGTGGTTCGACAGCAGACATGGTCTTTCAAAGACGACTGAGCATGTTCAAAACCCTCAAGCAAGGGTTGTTGTTTTGGGGCATGCAGTTAGGGTGATTGGTTTGGGCCTCGACATGGACCTGTGAAGATGGAGCTTGTTGGGCTCAAGCTATGGGCTAGAATAAAGGAGGATGTTTTTGCATCCTCACTTGGTTTTTATTTGTTTTATTTTATTTTACAAATAATTGAGCTATTGTATAATGAAATTGTGCTAACATACTACATCCTCTAACTTTTTCTACGATAGAAGGGAATGTATGCATCCGTACAATTTTGACAAATTTTTCAGAATTTATAATCAATCAAAAGGCGTTATATATTTTCCTTAAAAAATATTAGTGATGTAAGTGCACTTTAGTGCTTAAAATCTGCTCCCGTCTTTTATATTTATTTATTGGTGCATTGAGTTTGGAGTAGGTTGTCATGCTTTATGTGCAATTTGTATGGTAAGTTGATCGACGTGGTTAGATACATATCAAGGCATCAATGTGATGTATAACCAATTATGTACAGTCAATGCATAAGTTCAATCTTGTATCATTGTATGTATGATGTATCCCTTCGATTGTTTCATTGTCAAAGCATAAAATCCGAAATATATAAAACTATGATTAGCATCGACCATTGTGACATTTAGATCAATACATAGTGGAGTTAAATAATGTTATGAAACTGTACCGAATTTTGACTCAAATAGCTACTACCCGTCAATCTCGTTTACGAGAACCTACAAACTTCCTCGCATTTCCCATCTATCTTCATATTTTATGACGAACCTTTCAGCAAACTCCTTTTTTTACTTCAACTCCCTTTCTTATTTTCTTCTCTCAACTAACTCACTTCATCCATTGACAATGAGTAAAATAAGCCAAATAGCTTACATTACTCTTATATACAACTAAAAATCTGAAGCACAACACACATAGAAAGTGTTGTAACGGACGGAAGAAAGAACACAGATTTACGTGGTTCACTAACAATATGTTAGCTACGTCCACGGCAGAAGGAGAACAGTTTTATTGATTGAGGAAGAACACAGAATACAGAGTGCGGAATACAGAGATACAGAGAGTGCGGCGCTAACAACCCACTACTAAGTATTATCACACTGAATACAATTAGGTTTAGGACGTTTATATACTAAACGTCCGCGACCGAAACTGACCGCGAGCGAAACTGTCCCCGCGAACGAAACTGACCCCGCGAACGAAACTGACCCCGCGAGCGACAGTCGCGCGAACGACTGATGAGCGCGCGAACAGCTGATGCGCGCGAACGGAACCCAGCATAACAGACAACAGGTTTCGTGGGCTTCGGGGGCCACATCGCGCCCCCGAACCCCCAAACCAGGGCGCGTCGCCCCTGGACCCCGACTCGCTGACCGGGCAGCGAGATCCCCGAATAGCTGGTTCAAGGCATATATTAACAGAAAGATTGTGAGAATTGTCATTTGACCCCTCTAGTCACCATATAGATACGCCCTGCATGAAGACATCTTAATCTTATATAGTGAAGTAAGATAGCTTTTTTCTCAAGGTAAAAATATGATTGATGTTTCTTCAGACTTTATACACATGTACACTAATTAACAACACATGTTTGTGTATGTTTGTAAGTTAGGATTGTTGAGAAGTGAGATATAAATTTACATATGGACAGAAAGGTCGAAGTCTTCATGCTTGAGTCTTATTCGATTCTACCGATCCTTTTCTTTTTCAGACATTGGGTTTCTAAAAATAAATTACAAATGGAAACTGATTATTTAGAGTCGGTGAAGAAGAAGAAGACAAACTTTCTCTGATGTGCAAAGTCAGAACTATGATAACTACATGTACTCAACTCACGTATTTCGGATGACTTTTGCCACTTTCCATCAGAGTCATGCAAGTAATGTTTCATTTGGTGTGAATTATTTGACATCAATCTTTTTGTCTGAGTGAAGTAATTTTCTATTTTTGCTCCGGGCATTGACTTATCTCTGAAAATATTGACTCATCTTAATCTTAATTTACAGAAAGTTTATATTAATCAATAATACAACCTATGTAGTATATATTATGTCTCAAAATACAATGGAAAACGCACGTTTTTCTTATAGGTTTTAAAAAAACAAATAGAATATCACATATATTTCCTTGAGAAGTATTTGAAACACAAATAAACCTACTTGTGTTATTGTTTAACAAATAAGAATAGTTTTTAACAATTAAAGACAATGTAATCTCTCTATTTCATGTGTCATAAGAAAATTTTACCAAATTAACCTTATATAACTTAAAATCATTTTCTCAATACAAATCAAAACACACTGCTGTTGTCTATCAGGAGGAGGTTGTTGCTGTTGACTAGTATTGCATATCTGACTGCTACTATCGACTAGAGGAGACTGCTACTACAATACTATGATTGATATTGCACATCTTGATGCTAATGTCTATTAGGACGAATCTGCTACTGTCGATCTGGACGAGGCTGCTACTACCAATAGTATTGCACATCTTGATGCTACTGTTTATTAGGACGAGCCTACTATTGTCTATTATGACGAAGCTGCTACTGTCGATCGACTAGCATAAGACTGCTACTGTCGATCGGCTAAGAGGAGGCTGTTACTGTTCATCATTAGCGTATTTTCCATTCAATCAAATCTCAACAATGGAAGCAAATTTAGCTTTCAACAGATTACTCTTCAAACACATATCTCAGAAGTAGCAACAAATCTACTCTTCAAACATATCTGAATAGTAGTAACAAATCTACCCTTCTTATAGATCTCAACAGTAACAGTGAAATTGTCTTCACAATAGATCTCTCTCTCTGTCTCTCAAAATTGTTAGCAGTAAACAAAATCGTCATCATAGAGGAAGCCGACAGAGACCGCCGCACATGGTCTCCGTCTTCTACAATCTTCTTACCTCCGTTGTCAGCAACGACGACCGCTTCTTCACATATGCGGATTTGATCTCTTATGTCACCTCCCTTGTCCCTTTGGTACCTCCTAGTTTTCACTTTGGATCCCCGAGCATCGCCGTCTATTTCCCCATGCTCCGGCTTTGATTGAACGACGCTGATGTCGATACCAAACTCTTCTGGCTCCGACATCGATCGAGCAAAAGTCCAGTGTCAGCGTAGTGGATCGAGTGGCGACTTCGATCGAGTAGACATCATGTGTTGTATTGGATAGAGAGAGAGGGTTTAGATATGAGGGAGAGAGATGAAAGATCGATGGTTTGGGTTTTTGGGATAGAAAGATCGAGGGTTTCCGTCTATAAATTGGATATTTTGGTCATTTAACAACCAAAATTATAGTCAACATATGGTATCATGGACTTTGGGCTGAGCTTTTGTTCTTCTTTGTCTAAATCTATTTGAAGGTGAGTTATGTATCTTTTTAAGGTATTTATATGCCATTCTCTCAAAAACAAAAGACTAACATGCACATAAGGATTATGTTCAAATGTCTCATTCTCCATACGTAACCACAAAAAATAGATTGGAATCAAACTACAATAAACCTATTTAGTGATGTGGTTACAACATGGTTAGCTAGCTGAAGTAATTATTGGACATTAAGATGTGTAACAGTGTACATATTTTGTGATCTTTTTATTATGTTATCGTCATGTTAAACTGAGAGTAATACATTTTTTTTCTATTTGGTGCTTGTTTGGGTTCTTGTCTATCATTTTAGGACATATTGTAGATTGTTATCCTGTTATTATTGTGTTAGAGGTTAGCAAGTCCATCAACTTTTGCACAATGTCTTGTTTTTGTTTGTTCAATTTTAGTGAATATTGATGTTTTTGTGATCCAACAATTTCTTTATTTCATTCCCTAAAATAGGGATGAAGATGAAAGAAAAAGTTTGGTTCCCTACATTTACATAAGGTATTTGATGTTACACCCAATTTAGTAGACCCATTTTAAATTACTCCAACTTTTAAAATTATTTTAAAATACACCTAAATTTATTAATTAAGCTTGTTTAAACAAAATAAACCTATTATTTAGAATAAATAATAAAACATTTTTTTTTTCTAGAATTACAAAAGTTGTCGTTATCTCAAATCGTTAATGAAATGGTATCTCATAAATATATGAACCCTAAACCCTAGCCCCTAACCCCTAAACCCTAACCCTAATCCCTAAACCCTATACCATACACCCTAAACCCTATACCCTAAACTCTAAACCCTAACCCCTATACCCTAAACCATAACCCCTAAACCCTAAACCATAAGCCTTAAACCCTATACCCTAACCCCTAACCTAAAACTCTATACCTGAAACCCAAAACTCAATTCCTCTATTTGTAACCTAACTTAAAAGTTATAAACAAAATGCATGGTTGATACCTATACCATAAACATAAATTAAAATGTAAAAAACAAAATTAAAATCAGAATGGTCAAACCGTCAGGAGAAAATGGTGACAAATTTTAGTTATAAAAATAAAACCTATAAGACATGTTAAATAATTTAAATTGGGTGTAAATTAAAATGAAATATGTGAATGAATTTATCTTAAAAGAGGCTCCATTTTTTAGGTTTTTCTCTAATTTTCTCTCTTATATATTCTCTAAAAAAATTTAGAGAATGAAACATTAAATGTTTCACATCCTTTAAGACTCTCATTAGAGAGAAAACAAAATTTACTTTTCTGAAGAAAAATATATTTTTTTCATTAATTTTACTTGTTTTATAGTTATAATTAATGAAGATAAATAATATTTTATAGTTGCAATAAACATCAAAGTTTGTAAAATAGAGAAACTGTTAGAAATGAAGTGGAAAACTATAGAGATTTTTAGTTTTGCTTCTCTATTATACAAAAAAAGATAAGGAATCTGTTGGACTTACTCACTGTCTTTTTATAAAAAATAATTTTAATAATCAAAATTTGAGAGTAGCACAGTAGGTATATCTTTTTTTAAGAAACCCGCACGTGTAAAAGTATATTAATCACATGTACGATAAATAGTTACGTACCTTTCCGCTGTCATTTATTGACAACCAAGAAGTTAGTGTACATAATAGACATATTTCAAGAAAGAAATAAAAGAAAAAAATTCAAAATTAAAGATTTAAGAGCAAGGTCTTAAATATTTAAAATATCTTATATATATATATTTTTTAATTTTCATTTATTACAAGAATCAATATTAATTTTTATATATTTTTAATATTTTATATTTAACATTTTTTAATTAAATATATAATTTTTATAAATTTTAAAAAATATTTCATCAATATTACTTGATAATATATCGAGATTTCATTTTTTAAACCACTAAAATTTTGATTTCATTTTTTAAACCTGTATGATTATAGGTATTTTAGTTTGTTAGTTGAGAGTTCCGAAGCTGCCAAGCCAAGCCATTACCCCGACGCTGATAATCATGCATAGAGGAATGGGTTTCTTTTGGAAATCGAATCTAACGGCCACGAGAAGATAATAGCAATTAGCAGACAACGTGAGGAGGCTTATCTCCTCTAACTCTCTCTCTTGGTTACATCTCTCTCTTTCACGTAACTGGGAATTCTAGAGAGAGAAAGAACACAACCGTAAACAGGGGTGTTGTTTTAGTGAAAACGTTGAGCTCAAGAGCGGGACCAACCCGCCATGAATGCTCTCCTATCTCTTCTCCGACCTATACATCTTTTACGTATCAAACTCAACTCAATAGCTTTGTTAATGGCGGGTTGCTTGCTTTGCTCTGTTTCTCTTTGAGCTTATTGTTTAGCAGCCATTATTAGACCAACTCCAAAAGCACAAACCCACCTCACTCTCCACTGTCAGATTCGATCAGAAAAAAAGAAGTCGGTTGTCCATTTCTATATGCTCTCTCCTTCATGGGATTTTGCTTGTTCCTTGTTTGGATTTGAAAAATCAAAACTTCTTTTTTCTTTCTTTATAGGAATCGTTTAATTTGAAAGGCTTATCTTTTGTGGATGATACCCAACTTTTGTTGGGTTAGTAAAGGTTTGAGCTTTTATTGGTCTAGATCTGTTTTTAGTTTCAAATTTTCCAGTGTTCAATTTGTGAGTAGTTTCATCAATCTTAGTGAGCTTTGGCAATCTTTGATCTGCAGGCTGAGATTTTAGAAAAAAGGGGGTTGGTTTTTCTTGCGTTCTGTTGATGGGGGTCTGCTGGAGCGCCCAGATCAAAGCTGAGAGCCCGTTAAACACAGGTACATAAACTTCAAAGGTTCTGATCATTTTGCTTTTATATCTATGGCCATTAGTATGGATTGATTTCTTGAATCTTTATGGTATTTTTTTGTGGGAGTGAGTATTGGGGATTTTGGATTCTATCCAATTATGGAAATTTCAGTTATGATTTGTTTATACTTTTTATACTATTACTGGCTTAATGTGGTCTTTTGAGGATACTGGCATCATTTTCATTCCACCCCTGTTTTGGGAATTATTGCCCAACTTCAGTATCTTTTTTTTGTTTCATAATTGCATCTTGTTTACTATGGTGATTTTGCTGTTTTTCAAAGCCATGAAAATAATGAGAGGAAATGTGAGCATATATGAGGAAATGTGATTTTGCTTTCTTTTTTTCTTTTTGCTCCTTTCACTTCTCAATAAACTGTTTTATCAAATATGGTACAAGGGATTGAGTTGATCACGCATGAGGATCCTTGTAGAAGTGACTGTAAAATTTACTTACATTTTGCATATACTTGTGCAGGTTCGAAGTTTGTTAGTAATGATGGGAGTACAAGCAGCAAGGTCTCATCATTTTCAGCACCTCCAACTCCTCGGACGGAGGGTGAGATCTTGGAGTCACCCAATTTGAGGAGCTTCAGTTTTTCTGACCTCAAATTGGCTACCAGGAATTTCCGTCCTGATAGTGTGTTAGGAGAAGGTGGCTTTGGTTCTGTTTTTAAAGGGTGGATTGATGAAAATTCATTTACTGCTGTGAAGCCTGGGACTGGCATAGTTTTGGCTGTGAAAAGGCTTAACCAAGAAAGTTTCCAGGGTCACAGGGAGTGGTTGGTGAGTTATTTCTTAAATATATTCTCATAGTTGTATTTGATTGCTTGATTTTTGTTTTCATGGAGAACCTCTTGAATAGTTGGTTAAGGTAGAGTTATGCCCACATCAAGCTAGACCCGCTCTAAGTTTCAACAAGTCTTCTAGGATGGTACTTCATTTTGGTGTTTGCTTCTGGCAAATCTAAGTTTAGCCATTTACATGTATGCTATAACTGCTCTTCAGTTCAGGATTGACATATTGTGTATTTTCATTTGTGTTTGATAGGCAGAAGTGAATTACTTGGGACAGTTCCATCATCCTAATCTTGTGAAACTAATTGGCTATTGCTTGGAAGATGAGCAGCGCCTTTTGGTATATGAGTTCATGCCCCGAGGCAGCCTGGAAAATCATTTGTTCAGGAGTAAGTTCTTTGAGAGATATCTGTGGATACCTTTGAAGCAGAATGGCTTTGATATGTAATGTTTATTAACAATTTTAAGTTGTGCCAGGAGGTTCATATTTTCAACCTCTTTCTTGGACCCTCCGGATGAAGGTTGCCCTTGGTGCTGCAAAGGGGTTGGCCTTTTTGCATAGTGCTGAAACAAGGGTGATATATCGAGACTTCAAGACATCTAATATCCTGCTTGATTCGGTATGGATCTGCTGATTCTTATTTTAAATTATGCAAAGGAGTGAGGGGATTGTTTGGCATCATTGTTAGCTATTCTGAAAATTCCTTTTGTGATAAAATCCAGAACTACAATGCAAAGCTGTCAGATTTTGGCTTGGCCAAAGATGGGCCAACGGGTGATAAAAGCCACGTCTCTACTAGGGTGATGGGGACATATGGTTATGCTGCACCAGAATATCTTGCCACAGGTATAATTTTAATCTACTTATTGCTCATGCTTGTTGTCTTTTTTACCTTTCCTCTTTCCAGTTGCCTTTGACCATTCAACTTAAGAGTCTTACCCTTTGCTTTGGCTCCATATTCTTGATTACCTTAAATCAGAAGTTATGCCTCTATCTCTTAATGACTCCACTTTTCACTATCTGAAGGTCATCTTACTGCCAAGAGTGATATCTATAGTTTTGGTGTTGTCTTGTTGGAGATGTTTTCTGGTCGGAGAGCAGTTGACAAGAATCGTCCGTCTGGGGAGCACAATCTGGTTGAGTGGGCTAAGCCCTTCCTGGCAAACAAGCGCAAGATCTTTCGTGTCATAGACAACCGTCTTGAAGGCCAGTATTCAATGGATGGGGCTTATAAGGCAGCTACCCTTGCATTGCGATGCCTATCGACTGAATCCAAGCTCAGGCCAACAATGGATGAAGTTGTAAAAGCACTGGAGCAACTGCAGGATTCCAATGTCACCACCAGCAATCAGAGCCATGCACACAGGATGCGCAGGCGAAGTGCAGATGACATTAGCAAAGCAAGGCGTGCATCTATAGATGAAGCTAACAAAGCAAGGAATACTGTGGCTTATCCCCGGCCTTCTGCTTCACCCCTATATGCTTAATTCGTTTTGTTGAACATAATAGCAAAAGATGCATTATGCCACTGTTTGTCCAGTGACTGTATAGTTTGTTCGGGCTAATGTATTCGACACTTGACAAATTACTAGTGGAGTTTGTAAACTGAGCAGAGCCTGTAAAATGAGCGATGCCCAGAATGTTGTGTTTTCTAAACCCCCAAATTGTTACAGTAGCTTGCAAAAGTAGGGATGCGAAGTGCTTTTGTACGACAGATTGGCCATCGATTTTTCTCTGCATGAGTTTGTATTCTATTTCATTTTTGTTCACTTTAAAGTGGCTTGTTTGGCTTCCTCAATTGGTATAGGTTTTGCTGTACTGCGCTTTTGAATGAGTTTTTTGAGATCATCTGCTCTACATTTTTCTGCTGGTGCTCCAGCAAGAGACCACTTATGCGGATTTTTAACGGTCCGGGCTCAAAACGTGCTAAACCCGTTAAGAATGTTTAACAAACGGGTCAAATCAGGTCAAGTCTGATGGGTTTGCAGGTTTCTATTGGATCCTGTTAAAACCCGTAATTGTTTTTGAAATCTGTTGAATATGTGAAGATTTTTAACACTCCGAGAATTCGCTAACACCCAAAATTAGATTAATTTTCTTTCCAATCTCATTGATGTAAAACTTAAACATGTTACAATTTTTTCTATGTATTGTTATGAATTACTTTGATCAAGTATAAAAAAACAAAAATTTGAAGTAGGAAATATTTCAGACAAAAAAACAAAATTAGATTATGAATTGAACACTCATTAATCTTTAACTTCATGTTTTCACATTTTTAAATGTGATAAAATGATGTTTCATCAACAAATATTGAATTAACATATTTTACAACATACATAATTCAAAATTTTCTCCTTAAGAGAAGCTTTCTTGTTCCTCCAATGGATCATGACGGTCACACAATGTCATACGAAAAAAATCCTCAGTAAGATCATCCATCACTACCGGAACAACTACTTTAGCCAACTAATTTAGCTAAACCCTAAATTTCGTCGGTTAAGAAGTCGTCGGAAAAAAGCCGTCGGCCAAGACTTAGCCGAAGAATTTACTGTTCATCGTCGGCTAAAGTTATTTATTTAGCCGACGAAAAAATTTTTCGTCGCTTAATTTCTGGACTTTAGCCGACGAATTTTTAGACCTTATTAAATTTCATCGGCTATAGCTATTATTTTTATTTTATTTATTTAACTTTAGCCGACGAATTTTAGGGTAATTCGTTGGCTATAGTTATTTTTTTTGTTTTTTTTTCTTTTTTAAACTTTAGCCGACGAATTTTATTAAAATTCGTCGGCTATAGTTATTATTTTTTTTATATTTTTTTTAACTTTAGCCGATGAATTTTATTAAAATTCGTCGGCTATAGTTATTTTATTTTTTCATATTTTTTTTCTTGTGTTTTTGATAAATTTTTTTGCTTCTTTTTCGTTTTTACACCGGTGGTGGAGAAGGAGAAGTGGAGGAAGAGAATAGGAGGATCAGAGGAGAAGAGGAGGAGAGAGGAGCAAGGCTAGGAGGAGGAGAAGGCTAGGAGAGGAGAAGGAGGAGGAGAAGGCTAGGAGGGGAAGGAGGAGGAGAGGAGGTAGGATAAGGAGTACGTTGTTGCCGTCGGAGTAGGAAGAGGAGGAGGAGGAGGAGAAAAATGAGATATAGAAAATTTTGAACTTTAGCAGTCGAAATACCCTAATTTCGTCGGCTAATGTTCAAAATTTTAGTCGAAAAAATTTCAAACTTTTAAAAATCCCGGCCAAAAAATTTGAATTTTTAATTAACTTTAGCCAACGAATTTTAATAAATTTCGTCGGCTATAGTTATTTATTTATTTAACTTTAACCGACGAAATTAGGGTAATTCGTTGACTATAGTTATTTATTTTTTAACCTTAGCCGAAGAATTACCCTAATTTCGTCGGCTATAGTTATTTATTTATTTAACTTTAGCTGACGAATTACCCTAATTTCGTCGGCTAAAACGCTAAACCCTATACGTAGAAGTTTCAAACGAAAAAAGTCGTGAAATAAAATATGACCGGAATGGTGAAATACGTCTACGGTTGAAAAATCACATAATTCCGGTAAAGTCTCGGTGCCGATAGTTGCGGTTAACGCAATTTTCCATTATTTCTCCCTAGGGGTAGCCCTATCTCTAGTGGTTATTTTTCATAAAATTTTTATACCACTAGTTGTGTCGCATTGATTTGAAACTATTTTCAGTTGAAGGTCCGGGCTTAGACGGTCAAATAACCGTTTCCGTGCGTTAGGGGGTTTGACTTACGGGATTGACAATAAGGATCGAGCCCTTAACGTTGTCAGATTAAGTTGAGTTTTTTCCTATAGACATATTTCAACATAATGATCATATCTGACGGTCGGAATTTTGTTTATCAGCTTTGATCATCAGAATCACAACATGCCGACTAATGTTGTATAACTTGTTTACTAAGTTTTAAGTAAATGTCTCGTTTCTAAAACAAACTCTATGTAGAAACTTCAAACGCAAAAAAGTCATGAAATAAGATATGACCGGAATGGTGAAATACATCTACGGTTGAAAAATCACGTGATTCTGGTAAAGTCTCGGTGCCTATAGTTACGATCAATACAATTTAGGGGTTTGACTTACAGGATTGACCGTCTTGATGAAGCCCTTAAATTTATCGGATCAAGTTAAATTTTTTTACCATAAACATATTTCAACATATTGATAATATCTGATGGTCGTATTTTTGTTTGTGAATTTTGATGACCGGAATCACAACATGCCTACTATTTACCATTATTTATCTATATGGGGAGCCCTATCATAGAGGGGTAAATGTCTCAAAATTTTTAGATGGACAGTTGCGTCTCATTATGGTGAGTGTTTGTTGTGTTGAAGGTTAGACCAAAATACCTCATATAGGTGTAGATATGGGCATTTTCGTGTGTTAAGTGTTTAGAAAAACATCATTTTGAAGCCTTAAACAAACTCGGATGGCCAAAAAAGCCCATATGTCATGGCCTTAGCAATGTGTTCGACTCGCAAGGCCATTCTGCTTCCAGATTGATATCACAATAATCAATCGGACACCGAAACATCCGTAGTGCAATTTTGTAACTAAAAGGTACTTTAGCCGATGAAATACCCTAATTTTGTCGGATAAACTTTTCAAATTTCGTAGGCTAAAGTTCACAGACTATAGCCGACGAAAAAATCACTTTAGCAGACTAAAAAAATTTTCGTCGGCTAAAATTCCACTATAGCTGAAGAAAAAAATAGTTTAGCCGACGAAAAAAAATTTCGTCGGCCTGTTTTTGGTTATTTCGTCGGCTAAAGTCTTTTTTCTGGTAGTATATGTTAACATACTCATTCTCTAAATGACCAAAAAAGTTTAATATAATGATTGTGGCATATAAGATTAATATAATGAAATAAAACTAAATTGATATTTATTTTACCTTTCTTGCCGAAAATCCAATCACGAGTACAAAACAAAGCTTGAACAATATCAGGCACTAATGAACTTCCTTACTGGTCCAAAACTCGACCACCAATGCTGAAAGCCGACTTAGATGTAACAGTAGAGATAGGGATCGTCAGCATATCACGAGACATATGGAAAAGAATAGGATATCGATGCTGCTCCATCTTCCACCAAGAATAGGTTATTTGCTGAATTGACTTCCCAACCTTGAACTAGGACCACTTTTATAACGAATATCAAAATCTATCTCATCCAAATAGCTTGACTTGCACACCCTGCAGTAGCCACAAACTCTGCCTCTGTGGTAGAAAAAGTAACTATGGGTTGCTTCTTTGACAACCAAGAAACTGCACCTGAACTTAATAAGAAAACATAGCCTGAGGTGCTTTTTCGATCCTCTATATCACCTGCATAATCACTATCCATACAGGCAATCAACTCATATGTCCCTCCCTTATACAAAATTCCAAAACAGGTTGTGCCCCTCAAATACCTTAAAATCCTCTTAATAGTTGTAGCATCCCGGGAGGAAAAACTACAGTAGCCACGAATTTAAGCCAATAAGAAGCCAACACGTCCGAAGGACGTGCCAACAACTTATTAACCTAAAGTCGTAGGCTTTTTAGTAAGTAAAATACAATTTAATCTTTAATACTTTGAGTGGCACCACACGAAATTCTTAAAACATTCATAAGAGATTTTCCAATTTCACGGAAGGTGGTCAAAATAAAGGGGTTGATTAAAAACTTTAGCAACAACAATAAAAATATACAAGGTTTATGAATCAGGGTGACACCTTTACGGTTTATGTAAAATGCTCTAGTATATGACTCGAAGGGTAAAACCAGAAAAGTGAGTACAATATGGATCAAACATCGAGTAAGGATTGAGGCTCCACACATACAGCTCTCTCTATCTATCCCGTCACAGTACCTGCAAACAATCTGTTGTAGGGGTGAGCGTCATCCTCGCGTGCTCACATATAGGCTCACCAATGATAGGTTTGAAAACCATAAAACCATATATATACATATAGATTTGAGCTCGTAATAAAACCATTTAGAAAATCCTTGGCACACAAAAACATCATTTCATATCTTTCAGAAAAACAGTGCAGTATGCTAAAATAGGGGCTAGAGCGCTCGATGAACAATACAGCTTGCAGGGCTTCACGAATCTCTATGACCGAATCCCGGGTTTGTCTATACAGTAAACCGGGGCCAACTACCTATGCGTCTGAAGACGAATAGTAGCGAGAGTGTCCATTTACAGCTAATGCCCAACAAATCACTCATAACAACACACCGCACTTACGTCTCACTTAACTCTGTGCGAGACGAGAGTAAGCGGGATAATTTAAATAAACAGGGCATTTCCCCTCTGGAGGTTCACGGTCATCGATACCGTGGGAAGCGTAAGGTCCCGCCACTCTCAGGTCACGCACCGAAAATCAGGACAACGGTGCTCAATATATCACATCACCGTATAAAAATCATTTACGTCTAGCCTCGGGTTTTCTTGGCCCAACCATAAATCATTTATCATTTAATATAAAGAAAACCTTCCCGAGGCATCGACCATGAGCATACACAAAATCATACACTTTCTCATATATATTCAAAACCACTACCAAGGGGGTTCAGATTCCCTACCTGGAATAGTTGTTCCTTACGTACGCTCCAGGCATCCAGGAAATGCCTCGGTGAACCGAGGTCACCGCGTAAGCTACCTCGTCCTCCAATAATCACTACAGAATTAAAGTAGCTTAGCAACCAAGAAACAATAACAGTCAACAGACCTCAGCATTCCTAGTTTGACCAGGAATGACCACATTGACTAAGTTGACCAACCAATTCTCTTTTATGACACTTTAACCTTTTTGACTTTCTTTTCCAGTTATCGACTCTTTACTCAATTTACCGGAAGTCCGACTTAGCTTCCGAACTTCCCTTTACCATTTTAATGACGTTAGGGTGTCACATGGTAAATTGTTGAATTACTATGGACACCCAACGTGTCACATTAATCAAATCTTTAACCTTGAGTCGATTTACCGATTTACGTGAATCACCAACTTTACTTAACACGGTCAACTTACATTTTCCCAGAATTTCCAGTTATCATTTTCCGATAACAATTTAACACTTTACGAATTTAACCAAACAGTGTCAAACTTCGTTGAACTTCAATTCTTTAACCATTTTTCTGAAAATGTAACTCTCCCAAAATGGAAACTTTCTCTTACTGGAAACTTTCCCAAAATGGAAAGTTTCCCAAATTAGCAGGTTTCCAAACTTAGAAGGTTTCCTAAAGTGAAAAGATTCCCAAATTACGGTTAGTTTCCGTTTTTATACGTTTCCTTATATGTAATTTTTGATTATGACACTTTAACTCTATTAAACGGAAACAACACATTCTTAAGGAGTTGAAGACTACCTCTTGGCATTTCAACCGGATTTACTGCCGTCGGAATCGTTACCGGATTCCGGTCAACTTGTCAGAAATTCGCCATAGCTTCCTCGTTTCTCTATCACCAAGTTCTCGACAACATGTGCAGGAAAACAACACCAAAAATCAACATCACAACAACAAATCAACACTAATCCAACAACAACACAGTAGCTAAACAAAATCAAGGGAACTGCCTCTCACCTCCAAACTCAAATCCAGCACCTTCCTCGCCAAATTCCTCAACTGGCAGAGCCTCTGACTCGGCCTGCCCATCACCAGGTGCTCCCAACACCCCATCTCGGTCTCCCAGCAGCTCTGCCTCGTTAAGACCGAGCTGCTGCCCACTCCTCCTGAGCAGCCTAGCAGCAGTTGCTGCTGCAACACCTCCAGACTCCCTAACAGCTTCACATGAGCTCCAAATGGTCGCCTGAAGTCCAAGAACCCCTCGTCGGAGTCAAGAACTCAGGAACCCAGAAAAAGCCGAAAACAGTAAAAAGGGGTTTTTGAATTAGGGCCCTAATCTAACAGGAAAATGTAGTAAAAAGGAAGAGGAGGAGAAGATGAGAAGAACAAAACCTCTAGGTGGCCAAACCATGGCCTGAAACGCCGAGAATCGTCGGAATTCGATCGAGCACAGTGGTGCTCGATCTCCGCCATGAATGCACGCCTGGGGAAATCCAAGGACTGGGCTAGGAAGTAGAGGAAAAGAGGAGAAGGTTGGAGGTGGTCCGCTGGCCTGGGGTGGCCGGAGTCGCCGGCGCCGGGCGGAGGTCAGTGGAGAGAAGCGGAGCTCGGGGAGCTCGAGTTGACCGAGTGGGGAGGATTGACTCGGTCAAACCTCTCTTCTCTATTTATAGAGAAATGAACGGCTGAGATCAGATCTTGAAAAGATCTGACGGTCCAGATTTAAAGAAGGTGAAAAGTAAATGGTTAAATGGTAAAACTCTTTTTACCGGATAGATAATTAAAAGTTACTGGAAACTTCGAAAATTCGTAGAAAATAAACCGAAGCTCCGAAAAATAATCTGAAAATACCGGGAGACTCGTGTCAATACGTACTATGATATCGATTCATTAAATCAGGTATTTGGAGAACTTTTGAAAACTGGAAAATGAACGTGGTAGTTAACTTGCGAAGTTACCGAATGTGACTTAAACCTCAGTAACTCGCCATTAACCACGGTTAAAACGTGTGGGGTCCCACAGTAGCTTGAGGTTGTATTTCAGTAGGTTTAGCCATAAACCTGCTGATCAAACTTACACTGAACATTAAATCCGGCCGAGTCGTCGTGAGATACATTAAGCTCTTAACAACTTGCTTGTAATAAGACTCATCAATTCGTACTCCATACTCATCTTTATGAAACTTGAACCCTGGTATAATTGGACTACTTACTGAGCTGCTCCCATCCAAGCCAAAACGCTTCAATACATCAATGGCATACTTCTTTTGACAAATAAATATGCCATCAGACTATTGCGAAACTTGTATCCCAAGAAAAAACCTCATCCTTCTCAGATCAGTCATATCGAAAACATTCATCATTGAATTCTTAAAACCAGCCATCATGTCTTCATCATCAGTAAAAATCAAATCATCAACACAAATACTTACAATTAGCACCTTGCCTTCTGTACTTCTGTTGGTGAATAACGTCTGCTCATTTGGACACCTCTCGAAACCTTCATCAATGAAATAAGATTCTAAACAACTGAACCACGATCGAGAAGTTTGTTTTAACCCATATAGAGCTTTGTGAAGCTTGTAGACCTTCTCTTCACAGTCCCTCTTCACATATCCCTTTGGTTGTTCCACATATACATCCTCACAAAGCTCACCGTGCAAGAAAGCAGACTTGACGTCTAGTTGATATATTCTCCAACCTTTTTGAGCTGCAAGTGCCATAATCATCCTCACCATGTCCATCCTTTCTACTGGGACAAACACCTCAGTGTAGTCTACTCCATGTTGTTGAGAATATCTCTTCGCTACTAATCGAGCTTTGTACTTATCGACCTCCCCTTGCTCATTCAACTTTGTTTTATATATCCATTTGACCCCCATTTTCTTGCATCCAGTTGGTAATTCAGTGAGTTCCCAAGTCCGATTCTTCTCTAATGAATTGATCTCTAAGTCCACTGCATTCCTCCATTTTGAGCTTACTACTGCCTCTCATAACTTGTAGGATCTCCAGCTTGAACTAGAGTCATGTTAACCTCACTTTCTTCCTCAGATAAACCTTCCCCAGTGGTGTAGTCTTCAAGGTAGCTTGGAGTTCTTCTGTCTCTCTTGCCTCTTGAATTTGAAGAGACAATTTCAGCATCTTGTTCATTTCTGATAGCTTGAGTAACTTCATCACCACTTCCTACAACTTCTTCATTTTCATCACGGATCTCACCTTTAATTCCATTTATTTCTTCTTCTTCTTCTTCATCCATGTCGCTTTCGGTGTCACCCCACTCAAGATCTAATAACACCTGCTCCTCATAATCAACACTCCGATTCCACTGCCTTTCTTCCTCGAAAATCACATCTCTACTAATCACAATTCTTCTCCCAATTGGATCATACAATCTGTAGCCTTTACTCTCCTCACTGACACCCAAGCGCACACAAGCAAAACTCTTGTCCTCCAACTTAGTACGTCTAGCATCTGGTACATGTACGTGTGCCACACAACCAAAATCTCTAAAGTGCTCAACCAAAGGCTTTATTCCTGACCATGCTTCTTCTGGGGTGATATTCTTGGCTGTCAAGGTAGGACAACGATTTAACACATACACGGTCCAATTCACTGCTTTGGGTTAGAAATTTTTAGGGATTTTTTTTTCGAAAGCATTGAACGTACCATGTTCATTACCGTGTGATTCTTCCTCTTGGCTACTCCATTCTGTTATGGAGTGTATATGGTTGTCAACTGTCTCTTAATCCCACTGTGTCTACATAACTCTCTAAACTCATCAGAGTTGAACTCTCCTCCCTATCTGTGCGTAAACATTTGATATACATACCAGTCTCCTTTTCTACCAACATCTTAAAGCATTTAAATGAATTTAAAGCTTCAGACTCCTCTACAAGGAAGTAAACCCATGTTTTTCTGCTGAAATCATCGATAAAGCATAATGAGTACCTCTTTTTGTTGTTTGAAATAGGATTTACTGGTCCACAAATATCAACATGAACAACTTTTAGTATTTCTGTAGCTATCCACGCACTCTTCTTTGGAATGTTATCTCGGTGTTGTTTCCTAACCAGAAAATCTGTGTACATCACTGAGGTTGGTATAAGCTGAGGCAATCCACACTGCATATTCTTTGTCTGAAGTGTCTTCAATCCTCTAAAACTCAGATGGCCATATCTACAATGCCACAGATGAGTGGCATCGTGTGAGCTCATGTGAAAACATACAGGCTTTTGCTCTTGTGTATTCGCCAACAACACAAACATCATATTAGCAGATATGCTAGTTTGCATAATTAAACCCCTATCCGGATGATAGATTTTAGCCATTCCTGCATGAATTAAGATCGCAAGACCCCTTTCTTGTAACTGTCTGATACTTAAAAAATTGTTCTTTAGCTCTGGCACATAAAAAACCTCAGTGATAATGTGACTTACACCGTTCAAATGCAGCCGAACATTCACTTTGCCTTGTACTGCCATTCTGGTATTGTTTTCAAGTTTAACATTATGCCTGAAACTCCCATCCAAATTGCAAAACATTGTTGCATATCCACTCATGATTCGAACAACCCGAATCTAAGAACCAGGTATCTTCATGCTTTCCCTCACTCATCTCCACATATGCCATCAGCAACATCTCTTCATGTTCATCCATTTCGGCATAGTTAGCCTCCTAAGTCGGACACTCATATTGGAAGTGACCGAGCTTATGACACTGATAGCATTCTACTGTGGCTTTTTTGAAGGCCTATCACCCTCTACCTCTTTCTCTAAAAAAACTTTTGCCGCGCCCTCTTTCACCTCTGCCTCTGTTTCCTTCCAGAGTGACCTTCAGTGCATGTTCATCTCCACCACCTTTACGAAACTTCTGCTCATGAACCAGCACAGAAAGACAATCAATGTCTTTTGACTCCTCTATTGAGCAAACAATGTTGTTGAACTTCTCCGTGAGAGTACGCAGAACCTTCTCAACAATCTTTACATCTGGTATATCTTCTCCATAGTTTCTTATGTTGTTGGCAACCAACATCACTCTTCCAAAATAGTCTATGACTGATTCTCCAGGCTTCATCTCCAAAACTTCAAAGTCTTTACGAAGAGAATTGAGTTGAGCTTGCTGGACCCTAGCATTCCCACGATACTTTATCTTCATTGAATCCCACAGCTGCTTTGATGTCTCCTTTTGAGTAATGGTCTTCAAAATGGACTTGTCAATTTAATTGAAAAGGTAATTCTTTACCATCAAATCCTTCAGCTTCAGCTCCTCCAGATTTTTCATCTCTGCACCACTCAACACTTCACCTGGTTCTGTGTAGCCTGTCTCAATAAGGCTCCTGTCCTCCTTTGATTTCAAAAGATTCTTCATGAGCATACTCCAGTGCTCATAATCTCTGTCAAACTTCGGGATACAAGGTAGGCTGAAATTGCTTGCTTCTACAGCCATCTTCTCCGTGACACTCATTTCTCACTCACCGGCTACTTTCGAGTTGCGCCCTGTGTCTTCACTTTTGCTGGAAAAACAGATGTCAAACTTGGGACAATTCTTTTGGAGAAACAGTACGGTAAAACAAACTTGAGTGTCATTGACATGCTTGAAGATCTGATTTAATAGGGGTGGGCACTTCGTACCGGAATCCCGATCTCGTCCCGGTCCCGTACCAAAAATTAACGGGATGGGACGGGATAGAGTTTGAAAATGTCAGTACCGTCCAGTCCCGTCCCGAAAGTTTAGAAACAGGACGGGATCGGGACGAACCCGCGCGGGACCGGGACGAACCCGAAATGATCATAGCCGTCCATTTGTAGAGAGTAATCATACGTACAGAGTAATCAGAAACTTCTTGGCGGCTCTCATACGTACAGAGTAATCATGTTGATCAATGTTGTAACTGTACAGATAACAATTTTAACAAAACTAATACAAACAAATGATACACAACATCTGCTTCGAGTCTCAAATCAAGGCCCCTAAAAGATAATAAACTTAAAAAGCATAGCAGGTAATATCACACATACACACCTAAGACCTGAATTATGCTGCTAACAAACATAACATTATCACAATCAGAACTGGTCACACAGCACAAAAGTCCCAAATCAATCAGAAATCTCTCATTTGTTTCCGGTATTAGCAAATGAAATAAGACTGCTTGCAGATAAACAAAGATAGCAGAATCAGTGCCTTACCCCATTTTAAGCTCCTTCAAATCCATGCGACTGGCTAAAAGTAGAAGCAAATTCAGTCAGTATCTGGCTAAAAAAATACAGCATGCTCAAGATATAGAAAATCCTTGCCTGCACTTTTCTTCTGCGACACTCTTTTCTTCTTTTGTTGTTCATACCGATATTTACTGTGGAAAGGAAAAGGTAGAGATAGTTAAGTTTACTAAAGGTTAAAAATACAGAAGTGCATATGTTTAATTCATGTTATTGGCATTATGTAGGTCCACTACAGAGAACTAACTACAAAGTAAACACCCTGATCTTCAACTTCTACTTACCAGCACAACATATCTTCATATTGTTCATTGTAATTTATTGTACAACTAATTACCAAATGCCATCCCAAAGTAATATGAAATTACAAACTCAAGAATAGTATAAAAGTATAAGGGCTACGGAGATAAGAAACAGGAATCCGTGAAAATGGAAAGGAGCATAAACTTTATATATAGGTAACAAATATTTCGTACTTGTAATCCATAATCCTGAGAACCGGAGGATCAGCATCCGGAAGATAGAAGCCAGGAGCACTGACCATATGACAACAATTGTTGGCGTACGGTTCTGCCTTCCCATCAGACCTTTAAGGAATGGATATAGATGGACAATCACCCAGAAGGCAAAGAAGAGCTTCCCGAATAGAGGTCCCCATGATTCGTACCCGTTGTTTATAGCATCTGAAATACCAGCAACTACTCCAACAAGGTTGATGATTAAGATCGTAGTTGGAGGGATTAGTAGAGTTGTCCATTTGAAGGCGTACAACTCTCCAAAATCCTCATCATCTGAAGACTTGGCTGTGACAGTGAAGCTGGTGTCAATTCCAGCTAAAACCTTCAGAAGACTTTGTCGGGATCCCGATCCCGACCCGGTACCGGTCCGGTCCCGAACGAGATCGGGACATGCGGGACAGATTTCTCAAAACATCGTCCCGTCCCGATAAATTATTTTCGAGACGGGACGGGATTCTGACAAATCCCGACCCGTCCCGTCCCATGCCCAGCCCTATGATTTAATCAGAAAAACTAACTCCCACCAAATTCCCACCAACATAAAAACTACAAGAACTTCATGTCTCGCTTATCCACATTTCCAACTTCATGACAAGAAGCACATTTATTTGTATAGAATGAAACTGATCATGAATGAGTGATAACTTAAATGATTCATTTCCAATGAGTTGTTTATGGAATATATTATAATAAAACTCTATATATTATAATGAAACTTAGACTAATTACAATTGATATTGTATACTTACCCGTATGAGAAACTAATTTAGTTTAACATATTGATACCAAAGGCTCTGAGAAAGTAATTACAGTGTGATAACAAAGTGATTTGGTTTAAACACGAGATAATAACCAATCTGGTTAGAAGGTATAATCCACATCTATATTGATTCCATTATATGCACTACTAGATGGCTCTTAGCCGAAATAATAATAATAAAAAAAACAGTCATCGATCTCCGACAATCCACCGCTAGTCATCCCGAACCCATCACTACCATCACACATCATCACCACGACCACACACCATCACATGCCATCACCACCACCACACACCATCATCACCACCACACACCATCACCACCACCACCACCACCATTGTAACACCCCGTCCCGATATTAACATTTTTACCGGGATTAGGCGAGTTACAGAGAATGGTAACCGCACTGTTAATTTTTCCTGAATTAATATCGAGATATTCTCAGTTCTGGGGAGAGATAGAATTAATGTCCCGAGGGGTAGATTATGTTAATACGAGTTTCCCGGTATGCCCGGAAGATTTTCCGGAGCTACGAGTTGATAGTTACGAATTCATCCAATGTACGGAAGTAACAAATCTTAAATTACTTTACCGTAGAAAAAGATGACTTTGCGATAAGTTGGGAATTTGAGGAACTTTCCTTCGGGAAAGATGTAGAGGACGTTAATACGAACTCGTGGGTATGTCCTATGAATTAATCGGAGTTCGTATGTGAAAGTTATGGGGAATAAAGTGTTGTTACCGTGCGGTAAGAGTAAATAGTAAAATGTCTATTTACTGTTCATAGTAACTAATCTTTGGCAGATCTGGACCGTTGGATTTGTGGAATCAAATCTGAGCCGTTGGTCAATACATATATATATATATATATATATATATATATGTATGTATGTATGTATGTATGTATTGACCGGTGGGGGGGACTCTCTCTCTCCTCCCTCGATCGCACTCTCCGTCTTCGCTCTCTCTGCTCGGGTTTTGACAGGAGGGGGAGTGAACTCACTCTCTCTCTTCTGATCACTCTCTCTTTCTCTTCCTCCCTCGTGTGGTCTTGCGGCTCGGTCTAGGTGTGGTTCAACTGCCGATGAGCAGGGAGGAGGTGACAGGGAGGTAGATAGAGCTATCGAAGCTCGGGGAGGTCACAGGGGGCGCGGTGAGGAGCTGTCAGCGCTGCTGACGTGAGAGAAGGAGCTGCTGAAGGAGGCCAGGCGAACGACGCCACTGGGTTCGGGCTCCCGGGGCAGGGACCTGAGGTATGATCTCCTCTCTCGTCAATTTTCCCCTCGTTGGGTTGTTCTGTAGTGTTGCTGTTGTTGTTGGTTGTGAGTATGAGAGGTTGTGGTCGAGAATAGGAGAAAAATCCGGCCAGTAGACCGGCCAGTATAGTTAGGGGTAAATTCTCAGAGATTTACCGCGGTAGATCTGGATTTTTACCAATTTACTGTGTTGGAAAAATGACAGAACTGCCCTTGGCAGGTTAGGGTAATTACAGGGGTGCCACCCGGGTTGGAATCCCGGAAATACCCCTGGTAGTTTTGTTTATTTACGAAGCAGCCACTGAGACCAAATGATAGAAATACCCCTGACTGATTTGTTTATTTACAGGGGCTGCCACTAAGACTGTTATTCCCAAAGGGCCACTGGTAGTTCAGATTAATTACGAAACTGCCATTAAGGCTAGAATGTCCATGTTGCCCCTGACAGTTTAGGGCTATTTACAAGAATGCCATTGAGGTGGTAATTCCATATATACCCCTGGTAATTATAGTTATTTTTCAGGGATGCCAAGTAGGAGGATTTATCTTACATGCCCAGGGTTGTTTGGTTTATTTACGTGGATGCCATTATGATTTATATTTATAGTTATGTGTGATGGTTGTTTATAATCGTGTGATTTCCTTTATTGTCCGTCTTGCTGTGTATGGATATTATTGATATGAATGGTGGAATGTTCGGTTTAATCCCGAGGGTTAGTTGGTCGGTGGATACCTCATTTGAGAGGTTAACTCAAGACATGCGTTAGGTGTATGCTTTCATCATTTATAAAGCAACCGATTTATAGAATAGCGGGTTTCGCCCGGATAGGGTGTTAGTTAAAACAAGAGTTACATGTGGCTTGATCCCTGAGGACAGGGTACGTAGGCAGCCTGACCGGGATTCAGGTGTAGTCACAAATATTATTAGAACCCCTAGGTTCTTTAAATGGTTGATTTGAGATCCAAATGTGGGAATCAGAGTAACCTCTGGTTTGAGGTCTATTCCGGCGCCGTTTAGACTGTTTGAATAGGGTTATCCTGGCTCAAGGGGGATTTCAAGTAAATCTCTCTTGTGTTGGGTCCCGCACGTCTTAACCCCGGGTTAGGGAGGTAATCTTGGGTCGGGGCGTGACAACCATGGTTTGGAGAAGTGAGAGGGAGAGAAGAGAAGAAGAGTTTGGAGAAGGAAATTTAAAGATGAATTTTTTGATTTTTGGTTTGATTTTTTTCTGAAATTTTGCGTGGTGAAATGGTTCTGAAATTTTTAGCACTTGCGATGGAATGTAATCGTTCCATAAGCTCAGTGGTAAATATTTTTTTTAAAACTGGCAATGAAATTAAATTTTCCGTTGTCTAAGTGATGAAAAAAATTATGGTCGACGTTATAATTTCAATGACCAAAATTCACAAACGAAAATTCGACCGTCTGATATGATCATTATAGAAAAACATGGTTAAGGTATAAAATTCAACAGGATCCGACAATGTTAAGGGCTCGATCGGAAATGTCAACCCTAATCCATCGTCATTTATCACACAGAAACGCTCATATCTACTTCTACATGACCTATTTTGGTCGAACCTTCAACACAACAATCTCTCACGAAGTTGATACGCAACCGCCCATATAAAATTTTGAGACATTTAGCCCTCGACGATAAGACTCCCCATAGAAAATAATAATGGTAAATATGGTTGACCGCTATTATCGGCACTGAGACGTTACCCGAATTACGTGATTTTTCAACCATAGTTGTATTTCACCATTCTGATGACATCTTATTTCTCGAGATTTTTAAAAATTTTGCTTCTTATGTACAGTTGGTTTATAAAGTTGTGCATTTGCATAAAACCTACTATACAAGTTGTACAATATTAGAAGGTACATTGTGATTCCGTTGACAAAAATTCACAAACGAAAATTTGACCATCAGATATGATCATTATAGTAAAACATGGCTAAGGTTTAAAATTCAACTGGATCTGACAACGTAATGGCTCTATTGGAACAGTCAACCCTAATCCATCGTCATTTATCACACAGAAACGCTTATATCTACCTCTACATGATTTATTTTGGTCGAACCTTCCACACAACAATCTCTCACATAGATGATACACAACCGCCCATATAAAATTTTTGAGACATTTAGTCCTCGACGATAAAGCTCCTCATAGGGAATAATAATGGTAAATACAGTTGAACGCTATTATCGGCATTGAGACATTACCCGTAATACGTGATTTTTCAACCATAGCTGTATTTCACCATTTTGATGACATCTTATTTTTCTCGAGATTTTTGAAAATTTTGCTTCCTATGTACAATTGGTTCACAAAGTTGTGTATTTGCTTAAAACCTGCTATACAAATTATACAACATTAGTAGGTACGTTGTGCTTTCGATAACAAAAATTCACAAATGAAATTCGACTGTCTGATATTATCATTATAGTAAAACATGACTATGGTATAAAATTTAACTGTATCTGACAACGTTAAGGGCTTGATCGGAACGGTCAACCCTAATCAATTGTCATGCATCACACGAAAATGCTCATATCTATCTCTACATGACCTATTTTGGTCGAACCTTCCACACAACAATCTCTCGCGTAGATGGTACGCAACCGCCAATTTAAAAATTTTGGGACATTTAGTCCTCGATGATAAGGCTTCTCATAGGGAATAAAAATGGTAAATATGGTTGATCGCTATTATCGGTACTGAGACGTTACCTGAATTATGTGATTTTTAACCATAGTCGTATTTCACCATTCTTATCATATCTTATTTCACGAGAATTTTAAAAATTTTGCTTCCTATGTACTGTTTCAAAAAAGAACTTATAGATGACTTACTAATGTATTTTTTTTATCTTAGCCGACAGAATAGTTTCGATTCTGTCGGTTAAGAGTAATAATCCACTACTGATGGAAGTAAACATAAATTATCTTTGTCGTGGAATCATTCTCTTATAGAAAAATCTCCATCGACTTTGTTGTTAATAGTTTGGTAAAAGTAAGAACCTCATGTCAGGTAAATTCTTCAACGATTCTTACTCCTTCCCATTTCTCCCCAAGTAAGTTAGTCGCGGTGTCATTACTTGGCCTGTGGGCCTAAAAGCTCATGGGCGGCCCGTCGACCCATAGGGTCAAAGCCAAGCCCAGCTTGTTGAAAACCCCATCTTGGCCCGGCCCATAGGGCATGAGACCGGGTTAGGATGAAGGGTTCAAAGGCATCAAAGCCTTGGGCCCTTGGCCCGACCTGCGACCCGGCCCATCATAAGCCCTTTAAAGCTCGCTCGACCCTAAAAAGTCTGTCCAAAATCTTTTAGATTATTTTATTAATATTTATATTGAGTTATTTGTTACATATGTGAACTAATTAATTCATTAAATCATAATATTTTTTTTATTTTTATTAAATTTGGTTTAAATCATAAACAAAATCTTAACATATTCATAATTTTTTATTTTCTTTTTAAACATATGAATAGGCCCGATCCGGCCCATATAAAAAAGCCTGGCCTGACTTGGCCCTAAAACCCCATAAAACCTGAGGGAGAGCTTCTAATGAGGACCTTATAATGAGTACTTTCAAATAAACGGTCGGATCAAGGTTTTCACTTTTAATTGATATTTTTCTAATTTTTATGTGCATATCATCCAACCGTTCATTTGAAAATCCTCACTTAATCCTCATTATAAGATATTCATTAGAAGCTCTTCCTAAAACATGAACCGGTAGACCTTATTTTTCTAAAACTTGCACGGCGTAAAATTTCAAAATTGTGGATTTGGGTCTGCCAGTGCCGACCTCTAGGTCAGTCAATATCCGTGGGCCATTCAAGGTACACGTGTCGACATGAGAATGGATATGCTATTTGGCTGTGGGGTACACCTGCCAGTTTGCATCCCCATCCTCAAGTCTCCACTTGTCAATCTCATGCCCCACAAGATCAGAACGATTAAGACACGCTCCCTCCCTCTAGAAATCCCGTCCGTTCATGACGCACACAACCCACCTCTCACCGAAATCGCACCGTCACAGCCGCGAGTACGCTCATATCTCCACACTCGCGAATGCGCTTTCCGTTAACGGAAAAGACTCGAAATACGAAATAACCGAGTACGTTTTTCGGGCAAGGCAATATAGTGGAAATTTTCCAGAGCCAACGACCAGTAGTAGTCCTCTTCAGTCATTGCTCCTCCCCTTAATTTTCTCTCTCTAATTTCCCAAACTTCTCTCTCTAGAAACCCTAGCTCCCATTCTCCAATCCCCACACTCTTCCGCTTCCCATCGCCACGGCGTCGTTTCGGCCTCCGCAGTCCCGCGTTTCTCGGCGTCGTCAGTGATATCCGGAAGGAGGAAGCAGTGAGCGTGAAGGCTGTCGGCTCTGCGGGAATTTTACGACGGCGTTGGTGACCGGTCTCTGTTTTGGTCAACATTCCGGCGTTTCGGTTTGCCGGAGAGGAGCGATTACGGTATCGGAGGTCTCGCGGCGAAAGAGCTTCGTTTAGTGAATCTGCGAAGGTAATTTCTGTACCTAATCCTAGTAAACTGCTGTTTATTCTTAGTGAAAAAGCATTTGGGAATTTACATGTATCAGGACCTTGCGTGTTCGTTACAGGTCTCTATGTAATTGATGTTTTCATCTTCATCGCTGAGATTTTGAGCAGATTTTTTGAAATTACATGTCCTGGTTTACCAGTGTTGTGAAATCTCACTTGTGTGGGTTTGCTCACTATCGGTTGGCTCTTTTCACACTCTTGAGACTGGATTTGGGATATGGTTGTAACCTTATTGCTATGCCTAGTAGCTGGAAGAGAAATAAGTGAAAGCTAATTAGAGGTTTAATGTTAGATTTCATTCTGCATTTCAGGTTTGGTATGTCTCACCGATCAAAGGAAGAGAAGGATAAGTTGTCTGATTTCAAGTATTACGAGGACAGGTATTATTATGAGTTGAAGAGAGGTAGTTACAAAATAAAAGAGTCGGATTCAACTTACAGATGCCCATTTTGCCATGATAAAAGGAGGCAAAGTTATCGACTCAGGGAGCTTTCAAGACATGCTTCTTCTATCGGTAGAGGCTCACATAGCAGTGGTATGAAGGATGAAGCCAAGCACTGGGCTTTGAAGTGTTATATTGATAAGTATGTTGGTGTGAAGAGTCGGTTAGAATTGCGTAGAGAACTTAAAGCAAAGATAGGAGGACGTGAAGAATCTGCAGTCAAGTTAGAAGGGCCTATTGAACCTGTAGCCAAGAGAGAAAGGCCTAGAGAACCTGCAGCCAAGAGAGACAGGCCTAGAGAACCTGCAGCCAAGAGAGAAAGGCCTACAGTACCTGCAGCCAAGGGAGAAGTTTCTGTAGAGCCTTCACTGAAGAAAGAACGTTATATAGAGTATGCACCACAGAAAGAAAGGCCTACAGATTCCCCTATGGAATCCCGTGAACTGAATGATGAGAAATTGTTTGTATGGCCTGTGATGGGTGTTTTGGCAAACATTAAGACGGAGTTTAAAGGTGGGAAGCACGTTGGTGAAAGTGGGTCTAAAGTAAAAGCTGAGTTGACAGCAAAAGGTTTCAATCCTGTGAGGGTTCATCCTTTATGGAATTTTCGGGGTCACTCTGGTTTTGCAGTTGTTGAATTTGAGAATAACTGGGAAGGTTTCAACAACGGTATGTCCTTTGAAAAAAGTTTTGAAATTGAGCGCCGTGGAAAAAGGGACTATAATTTGTTGAGGAATAAAGGAGATCAATTATATGGGTGGGTTGCTCGGGATGATGATTACAATTCGAGAAGCATAGTAAGTGATTATCTCCGCAAGAATGGAGATTTAAAAACTGTTTCTGGTCAGCAAGCTGAGGAACAGAGAAAAACTACAAAGCTTGTATCAAATCTTGAAAACACCTTGGAGATAAAGAATTCACATCTTGAGGAGATGCAAAATAAATATCATGAGACTGCTAATTCATTAAACAAGGTAGTGCATGAAAGGGATGCGATACTCAAAGCTTTCAATGAGGGTATGCTTGAACTTCTTCCACTGTTCATGATAGAATGCACTTTCGAATTTAACTTTTCATTTTCCCAGTTCAGTTTTATGATATCTCATGCTCAATAGTAGTTTAACTCTGTATGATTGATTGAACTTTCATATTTGAAGTTCATTTCAATAAGTCTTACTTTGAATCTCGCTGTTTGTTGTTAGAAAGAGAAAAAAGGGCACAAATGGATAAAGAACAGTTCAGGAGGATATTGAAGGAACATAAGGAAGCTGCATCACAGTTGGAAGATCAAAGAAAAGAGTTAGAGCACCGTGAGAAACTACTGCAACAACGAAGGGCACTGAATGATAGTGAGAGGAGGAAACTCCATCATGATAGGCAAATGGTAATTTTATTGTTCGTGTCTATCAAAGGGCTTAGGCTCTGTTTGGATATGTGGGGTTGCACCACTGTGATTAACTGTCAGGTTATTTGTTTCTTGTCTTCAGTTAGTTTTAGCTTGACATTGATATAACTTGTAAGTTGTTTGTGTAAACCTTCGAGATTAGAATGCTAGAAGAATAAGAGACACCAAGAGAATTAGATTAAACAAGTATGGAATTCCTATTAAGTTACCTTTTACATTTTTTGCTGGACCACTTATATGATGTTCATTATAGCTGAGAAAACTCCTGAAACTTGGTTTAATAAGAAAGATGATTCAGCATCTCTTTTTCTACTTGCTGTTTTTTTTTAGTTGTTACAAATCTGACTTAATTCAAGTTTCCATTTCTAGCATACGATACTCTGTTTTTTTTTTCAGGTATACATCAGGGTTGATGGCTGTATTTCATCAATTATTGTGATCTTTTAACTAATCTAGGGTTCAGAATTCGATTCATCCTTATATTGCAAATTTTACTTGGTAAGAGCTGAAAGATGTCTCTCTTATAGAACGCAAGGGCTACCTTGGAACAGAAGAAAGCTGATGAAAGCATGTTACGGTTGGCGGAAGAACAGAAGGTTTGTTTTGCGTGTGTTTCATTTCTGAGACTTTGTAGAATGGATGAATGAATGTCGAAAATTTTGTCTTTGGTAATTGACTGGAATTGCAGAAAGAAAAGGAGGCACTGAGGAAAAAAGTCATTCAATTGGAAAAGGAGCTGGAAGAAAAACAAGCACTGGAGCTGGAGATAGAGCAGATGAGAGGTGCTTTAAAGACAATGGAACACATGGATGTGGATGAGGAGGACGTGGATGCCAAGAAGAAGATGGATGAAATCAAACAAAACTTGGAGGAAAAGGAGCAGGAGTATGAAGATGTAGAAGAACTTCATCAAGCGCTTGTGGTCAAGGAGCGGAGAAATAATGATGAAGTGCAGGACGCTCGCAAGGAGCTAATCAATGTATGCACGTTTGATATCTGTTGTTTCACTGTTGCTTGGTTCATTGAATCTACTGTTTCTAGGTTCATTGAGTTATATACCTCAATACTTGTTATACAGAAAAAATGTATTTATAACTGACGCTTTGATGGAGAATAGGTTCAAAATTTAATTTGTTGAATGTTTGTTTTGCTGATTCACATTGAAATTTTTGTCATGTTTGGGATTCTAATCTTGTATTTTGCAGGGATTATGGGATACATCAAGCCGGGTTAATAAGCCCCGTGTTAATATTGGTGTGAAGAGAATGGGAGACCTTGACCTCAGACCATTTCAGATTGCTATCAAGAGCAGATATTCTAAAGATGAAGCAGATGTGAAAACGTTGGAGGTATGCTCTCTATGGGAGACATATATTGCGGATCCAAATTGGCATCCATTCAAAATCCTTACAGATGAAGCAGGGCGTTCTCAGGTATGCAATTAACTTGTTTTGTTGTTCTTCTTGCTATATGGTTGATTAGTTATGAGGCCTGAGGTTCTACTTTTTTCTCAGGCAATTGCTTGTTGGCTTGGGTTCTAGTGTTTGTGTTGAAGAAAAATTTATTTGGTCATTCTGTTGAACTTTCAACCAGCACAAATTTTTACTTTATTATGTGTGTGCATGTTGTTTCTGAAAATCTTGTCACAACTTGATTCTAAACACCATCTCTCACAAATCACAATAGTGGGGAATTGTTTCTTTATCCTAGCATTACATTTGTGCTGTCTCATAGTGAGCTTGTTCTTAAGTTGGTTTCTCTTGTTTGGTGCAGGAGAATATAGATGAAGAAGATGAAAAACTGGTGGGGTTAAAGCATGAGCTTGGTTATGATGTGTACCAGGCAGTTGTCACTGCCATGATGGAACTGAATGAGTATAATCCCAGTGGCAGGTATTCAGTAAAAGAGTTATGGAACTACAAAGAAGGGAGGAAGGCTACTCTAAAAGAGGGAGCACGTTATATTCTGAATAAATGGAAAGTGCAGAAGGGTCGGAGAAAAAACTGAAGGTAAGTGTTTAAATTTGACTCAAGATCTAGTGAATATGTGGCAATTATCTTTCAGTATCATATGCATATAGCAGTCACCAATTGGATGAAAAGAGCAGTTTCGGGATGTGGTTATGCAATTTGGGAATTATGCCTTTCACGTCAGTTTTCATTATTTAGAATCTTAAATTAATGTGTTCCAAAGTCCTGTTACTGAAATGGATTTCTTTCATATTAATCAATTTTGAGCTTGCTATATTTCTTTGTTATCTTGGTTGGCTTATAATACAAGGTTGTTTCACCTAAGATTTCTGCTGTGATATAGATTATGATGTATAGTATAATTCCTAATATCTAGATTCAATTTCCTGACCAGAATCAGCATGTATCTAGCCATTGTGGACGGGGAGTTGCGGAGTACTTCAATTCGGTTTTGTGATGTTGAACCACTGGCTGCTGTCGAGCTCCTTGGTCTAGCTCAACTTTTGTCAGAATAGATGTAAACACAGGACATTTTCATTAGGTAGAAACTAAAGTTTGGAGTTGGTGAGATAAGTACAGTTGTGTTAGTTATGCTTACATGTTGGAACCTACTATTGTCATGATATATACCTCCGAATTGGTTGGGACATAGATCCCTGATTACCATTCTAATGTTGTCTCAACCCTTTGGATTTGTATCTGTTGCCTTGGATGGCATGGTGAATTTCATGCAGTAGTCTTGTGTATTAGTCTTGTGTATTAATCTGATCATCTTATCCCATTCTTAGGAATACGAGAGAAGATTCAAAGAACCGTAGTGCGTTTCTAAACAAAGGAAAGGGTAGAAAGCTTTAGACCTTTCAACACCATGTGTCTCCCATACGCCCAACATGGTAGTTGATTGGGTAAAGACTAAAAGATATAAGCCTTTTTGTGGTCTGTCTCCCGGCGGCAATCACTGTTTTGAGTCATCTTGCTTTGCACAATAGCACATATTTACTATCGCACCTCTTTCTCTCAGTTTTCTCTCTTGGTTTTTGTCTTCGTTTCCTTCTTTGAGTCTACGTCTGTCTTCTCCTCTCTTCTTTGAAATCAATCGGTAGTTTTACAGCTGTTGATTGGCTCTGCCTGTTTGTTTGTTTCTGGGTTTACAAGGTGTGAGTGTATGCTTCTTTTTCCCTGATTCTTCTTTCTCTTTCAACTAATTCGGTTGAAGGTGCTCTCCAGAGCGTGGCGTGCTGAAGTGCCTCCATCGAGTTGCTTTCAGAACCATGCTGAATCGCTGATGTCGTTTTTGATCCCAGATTGGTAAGGTTAGTCAAATTTCTTCAACATTCCCAGCCTGCTTTAGTTTATGTTCACTATCTTAATTCTCCCCAGTTTCTATTTGACGAGCAACCACTTGCATTTGTTCCCACATTTTGTTCTTAGGACTAATTTCCTAGGATTGCATTTAGGAAATGTAACATGGTAGCTTCAATGCTTTTTCAGGAGAATATTTTTGGCAACTGAAAACTGGTTCCATTAGAATTTGGAGTGGGGTACATGTACTATTAGGAACTCTAAGAAGGCTGATGACTCAGAGTTGATATAGTTACGTGCTATTAAAAAAAATCAACAACCCAAGCACACAGTTAGTAATTAAGAACTCTAATCAAATTTCAGATTGCTGCAAGTAGGGTGATCGATCCAAATGGAATCATATGCAGTTATGGAATATGTGATACTTTTAGATTCCAGTTATCAAGTGAATGAATTTCTTTGATCACTGTCTTGCAGAGATTAATGCAAGCTTGGAAATTGAGTACAAGCTGCTGGTTTGATCTGAAGCTAAGCCAAGAGGAGGACGACCCTCTGTTTTCTGGATTGGGGTAATTGAATAGCTTTGTTAATATAGTATCTTTTTAATTGGTTCCCCTCTGTTTTCGGGTTGGGGTTTCATTAGTACTTCTTGATCTCCCTGAATTTTATTTCTGTTCATGATAACAATTTCGTGTGGCCGTTTTGTCTGTCACATGATGCCACCAGCAGTAGATACATGTTCTACGTGTGTTGTTTGTTGCTTTTCTTCTAATTTTTGTGTTTTTGTTGTTTGCAGTTTTCATGTGAAAACTTGCTCATTCTGGTGTTCCATAGCTTTTCATTCCTTTAGTGTTCTTCATTCTGTTACTTTTGTCTTCTTATTCAATTCACGTTTCAATGTTTTGTTCCGATTGAATATTTGTTTTCCTATTCTAATAGGGTGTTGATTTTTTTTTATTCTGTCATTTTTGCATTTGCTTCTTTATATTCTCATGTTACATTACCTGAAGGGAAAACAGAAAAGGTCATAATAGCCTTTTACTATGTCTCTGTTACTGAAAGGATATTAGGCAATTGTTTTTTGATTTTTAGTATATTTTGTTGTTTGTAGTTCTTTTGTTTTTGGTAATGTCGAGAAGTAGTTTATTCTTTTGGTTTATTTAAGAACCAGTGATAATCATTTTGGACAATTTTCAGTTTGATGACATGATATCGACCCAACTCTTTTTAAATGCAACTCTTTCTTGTCAGCAAAGGATCTAAAGACCTGAACAATGGAAAAATGATCAAACCTTAAATAATATAACATTTGCTTATACATTCAAAATCCAAGTACAATCCAAGCTAAATTAAATCCTCATACCCAGGTTCGAATCCACAGGTGATCGAGTTGGTAAGAGTCTGGGTGTGAAACCCCATACCTAGGTTCAAATCCCGCTGACGTTAATTGGAGTTACATATCAATTTATTCTTGGTGACCAAAGAGGATGAAACGTTATGACATAATCTCTCAGTGCAGATTAGTCTTTAAATCCAGAAAGCCTTTAAGGATACCGTCGTTGATACTATAAAAAGAATCTATGAAAGAATATGGTCTCACGATGACAATAGCCTACGCAAGTAAAAGGAAAGAAATGCTAACATCAGCATATCAGATAGCAACAACCATTGGTAAATTTTATTGTAAACAATGGTACTTCATTAAACAACCAACTAAACAAAACAAATAGAACAAGTGAAACTACGGACAAAACGAAAACAAAACCAGAACCACCCAAAGCTACGGTGACTGAAGAAAAGAACCACCCAAACACTACGCTGTTTCACTTATATTCACTTTATTTAATCCCATCGTTTTTCCAAGGCTTGTGCCTAGTCACTCACTACATTTACCCTCACAAAAGTTTTCGCTTTATGTTTGTAAGCATACACCAGTTGAAAATAAACATGTCCATTATCAGTAAAAATCTAACTTAGACATCCAAATACACAACTCTACAACAATAAACTTGATCAAAACAACTAGGACTCTTTTGTATCTAACGTTCCTGCTCTTTCAACAATTTAAATGAGGGTCTACATTTCACACAAACTACTTTATGCCAAAGAAAAATATCAAATGAAACATACAAACAGAAAACAAAGTTTCTATTGAACTATGGACATTGATGCTAAGGGATAGTTTTCTGAATGCTGGCAAAGAACCATTTCATAAGAAAAATCCCAAAATTAAAAACAGCCATGTTCAAGAAGGATCAATAGATCCAATGGTGACTGGATGGTTTTGTGAGATAGCAGGACTTGCAAACCCACACCTGGGATAGTTTAGAAAGACCTATATATCTATGTTCATGTATATAGCCAATACGAGTGTTAAACAGATAGATTAAGTGAGATCACAAAATCAACATAGCGCAAATGCCATTTAAAAGGGTACCTTGACTACCTTCTCAACCTTCTACTCCCAAGCAACAGCAGCACCAACAAGAAGAATGACAGAGATCTGAATAAGAGGGGCCTTTTGTGTTTGCTGTCAGTTAAGCCCTCCACTTATCCTATGGCTATACCAGATCATCAAAAATTGATAAAGAACATATAGATGGAATAAACAATGTTTCTCAATAGTTAAAACTGCAGATATATGCAGATCAAGCATTTTGTTGTGCAGGCAGATAACCGGGGTTGACACAAACTTGTGTGGTTAATGTGATGAAATGATCATACACACACTATAGTTTAGTAGTAGCCCTTAAGGAGATTTAATTAGTGACAGTAAGACATGCATGACAAGGTGAACATCTACATTATATGAAATGTCATGAAGAGGGCAATTCAGATCAATTCAGATACTTCATTTCCAGCTTCCATGTATATAAAAGACCCCATAACAGGAGCTATCCTACTGTATTAGTCATGAAGGGTTTCACGAACCCATTTGCACAAAATAGAAGCTGCAAAATTTGGCAGTAAACTGCCAATAATCTGTGTGCTTACTAACTGATATATAGATCTAGACATGTGATTTTGGTAGGTTGTTCATAATCTGCAAGACAGGAAGATCAGTAACCTCATTAGCCAATCTGGCATCATGCCATGCGTGGACATAAGCATGAGGCTTCTTGAACCAACCATCTAGGTAACCTTTGCAATAGGCCATTTCCCTTTCCTTGTTTGCCGTTGCTGTGCGCTCGGCCATTTCTATCCTCTCAGCCTCGACTACCTTTTTCCCCAATTCAAAGGCGTTTTCCTTTTCCTTATTCGCCATCTCTATCCTCTTTGCCATTTCAATCCTCTCAGCCTCCCATACCTTGTTCCCTAATTCCAAGCTGTTCCTGTAGGTATCCCTTTCCTGGGAAGTCTTCTCCAACTCAGCCTCGCTTTTTGACAAGTTTTCCAGGACCTTCTTTAGCTCTGCTCCAAAATTATTAAACTCCTTATTAAGTCTCTCAGTCAGAGCTTTCTTTTCATCCTCCCATTCCTTCTTCCGCAATTCCAAGCTGTTTCGGTAGCCATCCCGTTCCCGGTAAGTCCGTTCCAACTCAGCCTTGCTCTTGGACAAGCTTTCCAGGACCTCCTTCAGCTGTGCTGCAAAGTTACTGAACTCCTGATCGAGTCTCTCAGTCAATGCTTTCTTCTCAGCCTTCAACACCTTTGTGCCTATTTCAAACTCATCGAGTCTCTCGGTCAATGTTTTCTTATCAGCCTCCAACACCTTTGTGCCAAATTCATCCAGTCTCTCAATCAATGCATTCTTCTGAGCTTCCAAGACCTTTGTGCCTGACTCAAACTCATCGAGTCTCTCAGTCAATGCATTCTTCTCAGCCTCCAAGACCTTCGTGCCTAATTCAGAATCATCTAGTCTCTCGGTTAATGCTTTCTTCTCAGCCTCCAAGACTTTTGTGGCTAACTCAAACTCATCAAGTCTCTCAGTCAATACTTTCTTCTCAGCTTCCAAGACCTTCATGCCTGATTCAAAACCATGTAGTCTCTCTGCCAATGGATTCTTCTCAGCGTCCAACACTGTCTTTCCTATAACAAAACCAACTCGTCCCTCGTTCAATGCTTTGTTCTCAGCCTCCAACACCTTCGTGGCTAACTCAAACTCATCTAGTCTCTTACTCAATGCTTCCTTATCATCCTCCAACACCTTCTTGCCTAACTCAAACTCTTGTTTCAAGTTGTTGAGCTCATTCACGGCCAAATCTCTCTCCTTCAAAACCTGATCATACTCGTTCCTCGAAATATTGGCTTTCCCAAGAATCCTGGAGATGACATCATAACTGAAATTCAGATTATCAAAGTCAATGGACCCTGCCTTTTCTTGCATCTCAGAGCTAGGGGACTTGTCAGGCGGACAACTGCTATTCACCACATTTTGAGGCTTGTTTGGTTTCTAACAAAAACGATACCTGTGTGAGGACTTCCAACAAACACTTGAAGGGCAAGAAAAACAGAACCCAGTTCGGAAATGCAGGAAGAACTCACCGGAGTAGTACAAGGCCGTTTCTTAGGAGGGGGAGGTTCACAGGTTGATCTACGAGCGACTTCCTTCGTACGACCCATTTCTTGTTCGCAACGACAGAGGAAGCTAAACCCAAAGAATTGCAAGAATACAAGAGTTAGATGTTAATGCATGCATCTAGGCACCGTTAATGAGAAAGGGAAGGGAATTAGGGCTAGAAAGGAATCACCTTTGCGCAGCACCAGAGGGGATTTAGCAACCCCTGTGTGCTCTCCCACTCTCGTTTGGCACTTCAGAATTTCCTCTCTACCTAAATTTATCTTTGTAATTCAGAAATATTATTTTTTTAAAATATATATATATATATATATATATATATATATATATATAAAAACTATATATTCAACTACAAATAAACTAAAAGTAATTGTTTGGAAAAAAATGGATGAAATATGTGAGGATAATATATTCTTCCAAATATACAAATGTGTGGGATTCATCTGAATCAATTTATAGTCAATCACATTTAGATTTTAGAAAATTTGCTGGCTCTACTTGAAAATTATATAATTTTGTTAGATGTATATAGTCTGTTGGCAGAGATAGAGCTAGAATAAGTAGTATGGGCTAAAATTTATTTGACAAAAAATTTAAGTAAATATATTTAATTGTTATAACAATCATCCCTTGAAAACAAATATTAGGCCTATCATGAGAACAAATAGCTTGAATATAGACAATGAACACATAGTAGTTTCTTCTTGCATATATTAGGAAATTGAAATCAATATCCTAATTTTGGACTAATTTATCAATAAGTTACATACATTTGATCAGACTATTTTCTTATTGGCTGGGCTATTCAGTTAAAAATAGTGATTTCACATAGCTCTCAGAAGCAGTAATGTGATTCTGTGATTTGCTAGTAAAGTTTGTCTGGGCTGTAGCCCTCCTAGCCCCCAACAATGGTACGTTCTTGCAGCTGGGTCTACTTGGCAATTTGATGGGTACATTTAGCAGCACCCTTAAATAAAATGCATCTCAGCTTTAGTGGGTGTTTAGGTCTCTTTCTTATGTTCTTTCTGCCGATGATGTTATTGTCTTCCTCCAGGGTAACTGGAAGTATCTTCTTAGCAAAATGAGCTTCATGAATGAGTCTGCACAAAATTCGTGCAAGCTGTAAACAAGATGAAATCCAGACTTTTAGGCAAAAGTGAATTAAGAGAATTTCAAGTGTTATACTGTGGAAATTTTTCCTTCACTTATCTTGGAGTGCCTATTTTTGTTGGATGTGTTCGCAGTGACAACTTTCTACACATTCCAGATAAATTAAGATGTAAACTTAGTGCATATGGAAAGGTAAACATTTGTCTCAAGCAGGAAGGCTTCAGCTAGTTGAGTCAGAAGTAACACTGATATATAGATTTTAGGTTTATAGCTGGCCAAAGGAGTTGTTAAAAACACAACCACCCGAAAATCCTTAGACATCCAAACACACAACTACATTAATGAACTTGATTGAAATAAAACTCAAAACAACTAGGACTCTCTTTTGAACCCGACCTTCCTTGAACTTTCAACAGCTAAGACCGAGATAAATGAGACTCCTTCACATCTCACACAAACTACTTTGTGCAGAAGAAAAATATCAAACGAAACATATAAACAGAAAACAAAGTTGATATGAATTCCATGGACATTGATGCAGAGGGCTGAATGCTGGCAAAGAACCATTTCAATAGGAAATCTCAAAATTAAAATCAGACATGTTCAAGAAGGAATCAATAGAGATCCAATGGTGACTAAATGATTTTGTGAAATAGTAGTGATTGGGCCAAAATAATATTTATTGGCGAATGCTGACTCCTCGAGCCCATTGAACCTATTCTTACAGTCTAAGTAATTGTAAAAATTCTTTCCATTTGAAGTCATGTTTGGCAAGGATTTGCGGTGGCTTAAGGAATCCTCTAACGATCCGAAGAAGATTTGATATGTTTTGATCCACAAGTAAGAACAAACTCTAGTGTTCACTATATAAAGTAGGGGTGGGCACTTTGAGCCCGAAATACAGTCACCCCCCGCATCACACCGAATTCATAACCGAATTTAACCGAAGTTAGGCAAACCGACGTCGTTTTGCTCATACACCGCACCGCACCGTTTTCAAACGGTGCAGTTGCGGTTCCGGGTATAAAACCCACCGAAATAAACCCACCGAACCGATTTTACATATATACAGCTTTTACCCTAGCCAGTAGCCGCGACCCTTCGTTCTGTGACTTCTGTCTTCTCCCTTCAGTTCTGTCTTCTCCCTTCGTTCTCCCTTCAGTCCACTGCCTTCTCCCTTCGTTCTGTCTTCTCCCTTCAGTCCACTGCCTTCTCCCTTCGTTCTCCCTTCAGTCCACTGCCTTCTCCCTTCGTTCTGTCTTCTCCCTTCGTTCTGCCTCTCACAGTCCTTCGTTCTGCCCCTCACAGTCCTTCGTTCTCCCTTCAATCGATTCAGTCTCCCTTCAATCGATTCACTCTCCCTTCAATCGATTCACTCGATTCACTCGATTCACTCTCCCTTCAATCGATTCAGTCTCCCTTCAGTCTCCCTTCAATCGATTCACTCTCCCTTCAATCGATTCAGTCTCCCTTCGGTCTCCCTGTAGTCGATTCAGTCTCCCTTCAATCGATTCAGTCTCCCTTCAGAATCTCCCTTGAATCTTGAATCTCCTCTGTTTACGTCGTCGTGCTCACCCAGTCTCCCTGCTCTCCCAGTCTCCCTGGTAATCTCTCTCTCTCTCTCTCTCATTTAGCTAAGTGTGATAATCAGAATGATTTGAATTTTGTAGCTTGATTTGAATTTACTTTGTGCGATATGAGTTGATGTTGGTGGCCTGTGAACTTGTTGGATGAGTTGAATTTACTTTGTGCGATATGAGTTGTGCGATAGCCTAAGGTCTAGATGTTATGAACATGCACTTGAGGATTGAAAGGTCCTGGTTTACTGTAAATGAACAATAATCATGAACAGTCTGTAATGTTTCAGCTCAAATGTTGAGGTTCTGTTAAGAAAAGGTGAATGTAGGTTTGTAATCATGTTCATGTGTTGAGGTTCTGTTAAGAATAGGTGAATGTAGGTTTGATGTTATGAGTCCACATGGCAGGTTTGCACTTACTCTAGTTTAGTCCATTGATGTTATGATGTTAAGAATATTAATGAGCAAAGGGAACAGCCCAAAGTTTATTCACTAGAGATACGGGTACAACAATTTCTGAATTATTCGATGACATGAAATTAGTTTCTGAATTATACGGGTACAACAATTTCTGAATTATTTCATGTTGAATGTTCCGTTTAACTATTTAATGCGGTTTAAAGCAAACCGCACCGAAAATGCGGTTTAACCGAAAATGCAGTTTGTATTTATTTAAATGCAGTTGCAGTTTGCAAAATTAGAAAACCGAAAATGCAGTCTGCACTGCGGTTTTGGCCTTAAACCGCATTGCACCGCACCGCGCCCACCCCTAATATAAAGGGGTCAAGATACACTGACAAACACACATCTCAATGATTCAATATAACTTTTGTACACTGCAAAACAAGTCTTCCCGGAGCACCTCTACCAGCAAGATTCCTCGAGTCTTTTTGTTCACTAAAGCCCTATCCATAGGCATTTCCCGCTTCTACTCACCAAAGCCCGACCCATCGGCATTATCCGCTTCTACCTCACCAAAGCCTCATCTGTGAGCACTACCCGCTTCTACTCATTATCCGCTTCTACCTCATAACACCCTATCCGTAGGCGAATACCCAAAAAACCCATTGTTGGAGTGAGAACTCTAGCAAATATCCACAGTTGTCAAGGAATCTTTGGCGAACGCCCTGCAATCTTGATTTTTAGCTCTGCTCAACCACACCGGTCTGAGTAGGAACGTCCACTTCGCAAGAGGAAGAGAAAAATCCTAGTTGCTCTTCAGCTAGGTCTAAGAAGAACCTAAGTGTCGGCCTGACCAGCGCCTGTACGACAATCGTTTGAGAAGAAGACAGAAGGCAAACAAGTTATTCTCATGCTCCATAGTTTTCTTCTTTATTGCATTGACCCTATTCAAGGGATTTTCAAAATCTTGGTCAGCTGACCTCAATGCATCATCTTCAGCCTCCTTTTTCTGCCTCCTCCCACCACCAGTAATGTACACACTGATTTGGTTGGTCCTCTTTAGAATTAACCTGATCATCTCCAATATATGCATCTGCATCATTATTAATCGACACCCAACCCTCATTACATGTAGTCCTTGAAGTAGTAGGAAATGGGGTTGTCCCTGTATCCAAGATCTCAAAGTATATTTTCAAACTCTTTCCATGAAATCTTATCACGATCTAAACCATCAAGCCAATTTTTCCCACCATCCCAAGATATACTTCTTCGTACCGTCCGGTAACTTGTGAAAGTAACCACCATTATGTATTTCTCTGGTCTACAATTCTTTTGAAACTAAAATGAAAACAAACATGCACATGTTGAAACCATTAAACCAAGATTTTTCAGACAACCCAAATGCTTTATTGAATCATTAAACCTGAATATATAATTTGAGGATATTTTTTGAAACCTCAAATAAAATTGATTACCTGAAATTAGTCAACATTAATCTAATCCCAACAAACTAAATGACAAACACAATATTGATTTTCAATACATGGACCACTCCACTAACAATTTTAATAGCCTAATATGACAAACCCTTGTTCCCATTTGCTTGTAATCAAAAGCCTAATATGAGTTTGCATAATAGTTAAACACAGATTACGTCTTTTTCAAAGATTTTGTGATATTAAGCTTATATTTAAAATAAAGTAAGAAACAAACAACTTACTGTCATCACTTTGGCACCCAAATTCTCTAAAGTAACTCCAAAACTTGGCCATGGTCGTGTCTATCAAAGCATAATTCCACCAAATCGATTCAATCGAATCGGATAAGGGTGCCCACAAGGATTTATGTTCGCTTTTAGTCAACTTTTTGGTTTTGGAAGCAAAAGGGCAGAGATTGTGTGATTTGGAGGATACGACGACTTGATAAAAGTGGGGTTGATAGAGTTTTGGGGTCATTTTTATTAAAAGTCTGTTTTACCCATCATCAGGGAATCTAGTGCATAGTACGTGGTTATAATTGACGGGAACGTGCCGAAAATTGTAATCAGGTACCACGAAGATACAAAAAATAAAGTCTGGGTATGTCTTTGATCACTTTGTAAGTTTGGGTACCATATTGTCAGTCACCCAAGAGTTGAGACATTGTTGGTGTAAAAAACCCTAACAATTTTAGACACTTCTGACCAACTCCCTTCCACCAGCAAAGTTTGTCATCATATAGTTGGATTCAATCCTCACGTAACGAAATCAATTTGTCGCATAAGAGACAATTTTTGTCGCATAAGAACTTAAGTGATGAAAAAGTTTATGCGACGAAAACAAATTCGTCGCATAAACTTATGCGGCTAAAATTTTCGTGGCATGAACTTATGCGACAAAAAAATTTTCGTCGCTTAAGAGTTTTCAATATATAAAAAATAATAATTTTTTATTTTTAAATTAAATTGTTTTTGTTTTATTTTTTTTGGTCGGGGGAGGCGGCGGAGGTGAGGTGGTGGGGTGGTGGTGGTGTAGAAAAAGGAAGAAGAAGACAAGTGGAGGAGGAGGTGGTGGTGGTGGTGTAGAAGAAGAAGAAGAAAAACAAGTGGGGGAGGGGGTGGTGGTGGTGGTGGTGGAGTACCTAGAAGAAGAAGAAGAAGAAGAAGAAGAAGAAGTTATGGTGGTGGGGTGGTGTATAAGAAGAAAGAAAAAGAAGAAGAAAAGGGGAGAAAAAACATATTGAAAATAACATATGCGACGAAATCTAAGATTTCATATTTTATGGTGGTTTTAAAATTTTTGAAAAGGGGATTGAATTTCAAAAATTTTAGCGAAAATAACATATGCGATGAAATCTAAGATTTCATCGCATGAGTGAAAAATTCAAATATTTTGGCGGAATGACCTATGCGACGAAAGACTAAGATTCGTCGCATGAGTTTGAACTTATGCACCAAATTTTTTTGTCGCATAAGTTCAAACTCATGCGACGAAAAAAAAAATTTGTCGCATAAATGCTTAATTGTAATAGTGATACTCAAAAGTCCAACATTGACTGCATATGAAGGTTGTGATGGTCCTAACCTAGTCCAGAAATCTAGAACCGCGTATGCACACCCATTCTTGTTTACCAACATCCTCCAAAGACTCATTCTCAATGAGAACTATGCATACCCATTCTTGATTATCCATTCTTGGTTTCTCTTCATTATTGTCTTCCTAAACATTTCATTCAATTTCTACCCAACAAAAACAAAAACTTGGTACTAAAAAACAATCATAAGGCATATACGATCATTTGATATTAAGATCATTTCATAAACAGGCAAGAGGCTGACAATGTAAATCATAGGATTAATCCTACTCTACTAGGCAGAATGGGCTAGCAAGAGGAAAACTCCATGAACCCTTATCCACAAAATAGAACCCAAAAATTGACAGAAATGCTGACAAGATTACAACTTACTCACTCAGTAACTCTTTGATATATTGTGGAATTTTTCGGAGTGTGACATGTAACCTCTACACTTGTGATTTTGGTAATTTTCTCATCATCTGCAAAACACGTTGATTAGTAACCTCAGCTACCAATTTGGCCTCATGCCATGCAAGGACATGGGCATGAGGCTTCTTAAACCGCCCATCCAGGTACCCTTTGCAATAGGCATTTTCCTTTTCCTTCTCTGTCATCTCATTTATTTTCCTTCTCATGCAATATGCGTTTTTATTTCGAGTATCCATCAGAAACCTCTTCACTGATTTCCTACCACGCTTTTAGGATTTCAAAAAATAAAGAACAATCTAAGAATCTTTTTGTGTGGACTTTTAAAAAATAGCTGACGTGCAACAAAAACACAAAAACCAGCTGGAAATACCAAAACAAAAGTAACTCACCGAGGAGTGAGGTGAGCATCATGGGTTGATTAACGAGCAATGTTCTTGGTACGATCCATTTCTTCACAATCACAGATGATGCAGAAAACCCAAGCAATCTAAAATCACAAAAGAAAGAAGAGTTTAACACGGTCAGAAGATGTAACAGACTATCAGTAATGTAGAAATTAATCTAAACCCATTAAAATAGATGGGGAATAAAGGCAGGGAGCATACGTATAGGTTTTTACAACTTGAAAGATAGAAGGTAGGAGAGGGGAATCTGGGTGCTTTAACGATTGTTTCATGCTATGTGGGTTTTCCTCTTTCAGTTTAAATCCTTAAATTGCTTCCCGCTTCTTCTTCTTTTCTTTTTCTTTCTTTTTCTTATTTTCACGTTTTCCATAAACCCATTGCTATTAGGCCTCTAAGAGCCCGTTTGTTACCCGATTTTAGGGGTCATCATTTGGCCAGCGGGCCTAAAAGCCTGTGGGCGGCCCGTCAGCCTAAAGGGCCAAAGTCTGGCCCGGCTCGTAGAAAAACCCATCTCGACTCGGTCTATAGGGCATGAGGCTGGGTTAGGGCGAAGGGTTCAAAGCCTCGGCCCGGCCCGTTACATGCCTGTCTAAGCTCGCCCAGCCCGACCTTAAAAAATCCGTCAAAAGCTCTTTCAATTGTTTTTTAATATTTTTATAGAATTATTAGTTAAATATATGAACTAATTAAGACATTAAGTCATATTTTTCTTAGATTTTTCATATTCTTTTATTTTATTTTAATGAAATTTTATTAGATATATGTATATAATGAACCCGGCCCTGCTCGACCCTTAAAAGCATGTAAGGCCCGAGCCCGTAAACAGCTCATGAGCTTTGATTTTTTTAGAAAGTCTACCCGGTCTGGCCCTAAAGTTTGCAAAACATGGTTAAGGCCCGGTCAGAGCTTATAGGGCTTGGACAGGGTCGGGCCGGGCTTTATGACGACCCCTACCCGGTTTGGACGGATTACTGTCTTGCAAAATTAATAATCATTTTGTGGTTTTCACCCCATTTTGTGGTACTTGTCCAATGTTGTTCGTTTAATTAAGACGGTGTTACACTCTGATAATGAGTTGTGTTAGTTTGGACTAGTGTAAGAACTAAGAAATGTCATACTTTTCTATTGAATCTGCCTTTTGTTAAAGATTATCCTCCTAACTGATGATTTTTCAAAGGGTTAGAAATTCGCATACCATTTTTCACAATACACACACTTGGCTCACATTTTTATAAAGAAATGTTTAAGTTGTCTCGATCTTAGAAAACTAAGAGAATAAAATATAAATAATGTATACATTTTTTATAAAAAATGAGAAATTGATGAGTGGATTGTAAAAACTAAAAATGGGTGTGTAAACTTCACTCGCATTTTCCAAATTTCTTTTTTTTTGAGTTTTTAGGTAGTCCTCGACCTGAGAGGATAATTGCAGGTGTGCTTGCAGCTGATCAGTGATCATGTCGTAATTACCATGATAACTTGTCAATTAAAATGGGGGAATGAATTAAGTAGAGTTAGTAGACTGAAGTGCACTGAGGAAACGCATATAGTGACACTAGGTAATTAATTATATGGTGATGATTAACATATATAAGTTTCAAGTCGTCGTCCACGACGTACTTCAATCCTCAAATTCTGGATTAGTATCAAAAGTCATCTACTGCTGAGCACGTAGTTCTGGAAACATGTTAAATTGTTAATCATATTCATTTCCCTATTGGATATCCTCCTTTTTTTAAGAGTATTTGACTGGAAAATTGGTCATAGAAGAAGCAACTAGGGTTACAATATTCTGGCTGCAATTTCCTGGGAAAGAACCCTAGATGGAGACCGATCGAGGTAAATTCTACTCTTTTTGCTTTTGGAAAGAACGTATTTACAGTGGGTACATATACAACTTATTGTTTGGTTTTGTAAAGATGATAAAGTCGATTTTACGAGATATTTTGGCTCATGAGTTTATTTACTGAATCGTAATCTGACAAATGATTTCTTAGGGTAAATAATTTGTCTTTTTCATGTATTAAAAGTCTTATTATTAAGGAAATATATATAGTCCCAAGTCCTACATTTAGGTAACCTGGCAATTTGCAAACAGCTGCGAAGCAAATTATTTCTCCCTTGTACCCATATTTTATGGAGAAGAAACAATATGCACATGTATATCTTACACAACAACAAACATTTCACATCTATAAACATAAATAGACCTTGGAGATATGCTCCAACTAGCATTATTATTATTAGCTAGTATGTATGATGTATTATAAATATTTATGACATAAACAAATTTGTTCAATTTTATTGAAAGAATTTAAACTTGAAAACTTTGACGAGTTCAACTCTGATCAGTGAAGAGATATTATTTTATTTTATCAATCAAAATAATTGTAGTATGTCAACTTTCTCTTTATATATAGGGAGGTTTAGATGCGGAGATCAGTATTTTTTTAAAAAAAATCAGACTTTTGTAATTTTGATCCACTTTTCGATCATGATTTCTCATCTTAACGTACTGTTCATAATGTAGATATATGTGAATAGATTATCTCTACAATTTTTTAGCAAATTTAGAGATCATTAAGACATCCAAAATAAATCAAAACTATGAACGTAATAACACTATTCAACCACAACCGTTAGTTTTTTCTGTTATAAATCACATAGTTAAATACCTTAACAATCTTTAAATTAAATGAAATTTTGTAGAGATGATCTACTCATATATACCTACATTTTAAACGGTTATGATGATAAAATATGATCCAAAAGTGGATCAAATTTTAAAAATCCACATTTTTTACTTATATTAGCTTTAAATGATGGAATACATGCACATATTTAATGACTATTCAGATGATGATCGCCATCATTAAGGACTGATGAGGATGACCATTAGCGTTCACACAATGGCTAAAATAAGCTTAAAACAAACAATTCCTTTCACAACAAACTATATCTTAACTAATCATATGTGTTAGAGTGACTTCGTGTTAAGTCTTGCTGCTTCAATATCTTATTTCCTCGCACAGTTGCACTTCATCAACTTCTCAGAAATTGCTGCACACTTTCTAAACCGTAGTACGTTGCTCTTCCTTTTCATCATCACCAACCTGTTTCTTTCAGAACAAGACGAAGAAAACGAAGGAAAGATAACAGTGGGGACTACTCGGTTTAGAATAATATTCCATCTTATCGATCTTGTGTAAGCAGCCATTGCCCTCTTTATCTTCTTCTGTTTGCTTCTAAAGAGGTCGTGAAACAGCTACCACTGCTTGTCTCTATAAATAGAGAAAGCCGTCTGGTTTTATTTCTCATTCTTAGAGCCAAAGGTTCATTAAGCAGTAGTAGTTTTCATAACATGACGGTACGTTCTTTCTTAAACTTAGTTATAGCTGCATTAAGAAATGGGTGCATGCTTCTGATTTATGCAATTTCTACTAGCAGCTGAAGTTATACCATTGTTTCTTTTTCGAAGTATATGATCAGTCCGCGAGAGCTTAAAAGTAGCACTGCATCTGAACCTATGTTTGTGTTCTGGTTAATTTTGTGCAGATAGTAGAGATGCAAGTCCACATGGACTGTTCTGGCTGTGAGAAAAAGATAAAGAAAGCTCTCAAAAAGATTAAAGGTATAACTACTTTGTAACTGTTCTTTCTTCTATTTGCCTTTCTGGAGTCATATCAGCTTTATTCCTTATCGACCATATATATGGATCTGTTACTCACAGGCTTGAAGTTTATAGATCTACTGATCATGGATTTATTACTGTGATTTTAAAATTATTTGTATGCAACTATCAAATTTGCAGGAGTAGATGATATTGATGTGAATATAAACATGCAGAAGGTGACTGTCATGGGATGGGCTAAGCAAGAGAAAGTTTTGAAGGCAGTAAGGAGGACGGGAAGGACAGCTGAGCTTTGGCCTTACCCTTACAACCCTGAACAGGGCCACAACCTCAATGTTCAGTACTACCAGCAGCATCAGCCCCGTGATGGCCACGAACATCACCACCACCAGAACCACAACCATCATGACCGTCGTGAGCATCAGAGTAAACACAATAAGATCACCACCTACAATTCAATTCCCAATTACTCGTCCTATTCGTACAATTACTATGCGCACGGCTACAGTGGCAAGGAGCACGGCTACTATCAGCCTCCTGCTTACTCCACCATGTTTAATGAGCAGGACACTTCTGTATTCAGTGATGACAACCCTAATGCTTGTTCCGTTATGTGACAACAAAGGTTCTCTAGTCTGTGGCAAACCGAAGGTGCTAAAATACTAGTTAAGGGCTGCATACACGTACTTCGTTTTTGCCTCTTGTATTGTCTTTTGAGGTAACTGTACGAAACCGTTGGTCATCGTCACCGTGCATAATGCATCTTTTGAAGCTTTTGATCATAACAGAGATTCAACTTGGAACTAGTTGTCTACTCTTTGTTTTCCCTGTTTGGTTTTGTTGTATATATGCAATTGTTCGATCATGTGCATGTGTACTTCTGAGTGATTCACAAGCGTTATCAGTGGCCGGGTGCTTTCCAGTTTCCATTACTTTTGTAATAGGATGTGACGGATTATCGTGTAAATCGATCATGATGAATATATTATCATGTATATTGTAACGAAGAAGTGACATTTATAGTCATATTGGTTATTGTCTTCTTGCAAATTTTTTTAGGGAAATTGGAATTACTCCATTAGGCTTATAATAGCCAATTACGACCATAAAACGATCCATACATGAGTAATCCAAGGATTACTCAAATACAACATTACATTATGAATTGAAAAATAATCTCATGACTACGGTATAAAAATGTGGACATTTATCGACTGAAAAGCGAATAAAATAACCTCTTAATCTATACTATCCAAGAGCAAAAGCAACTGTTCTGACAAGCTTAACGCTTAAGACTCGTTGGTGTACATTTCGCTCAAACAAACCAGTGAAACTGCTTCGATTTGAGACCTTGTTTGGTGGAAGTGTAACTCCCACGAAAGTCCAAATACAAATGTAGCCCAACTGAGAAGACAGAGCTAGGGTAGTACAAAAGCCCAAAAAGCCTAGGCCCAAAGACCTAGCCCTCACCCTCATCAAACCAAGTGAGCCTGACCGGAGATGGACCTCCTTTTACCGCCGGTTAATCCGGTGGTCTTCTTGACACCACCATTTCGTCCAGGCCTTGTTGAGGACCCCTTTGACCAGAGATCAGTGTTGCAGGCCACCTTCTTCTACCTCTGCCTAACAATTACTCTGACTTCAATCAGAAGCAAATTACGAGACTACTTCTGCCGCGTGACTTCGCTGGAGATCAGCTGATGGATCAGAATTTCTTGTCGTGTCGACATTGATAAAACAACTCTGGTCTCCTTCGTATCTGATTCGAGACCACCAAACACCTTTTGTCTCCTCCGCCGAGACAGCACAACCAAACTTGCTCTTCCTCTTACCGCGCCGAAACACCCTTATGCAGTCGGAGTTGAAGACGCCGCCGCTTTGATGACGCTTAAACGTAGACGGTGAGTCGAAGATCGGTGCCGACTATGCCCAAAACCCTAGGGTTTTCGGTCTCCACTGGTCGTACGTTTATTAAGTTGAATCGACTTCTGCGATTGGGATGCTTCTTATTGTCTTCTTGCAATTCATTTGAGATACATTGTCTAAATTGATAGACTCAAAACTTGAAGCAGCTAAAGAATTTGATCATCAGTTGCACCTAGGGTATTAGATCAGTATGGTTGTGTTTGAATCGGATCCATTTTTCAAAATAGGATCCATAGTCCTAATTGTTTAATTTTTTTTCGATTCGGGTTATGCAGTTTTATAGACAATATCCGAATGCATATGAATTCGATTTGAAAAAAAAAACTGGTTTGGATCTCGGTTCTTTTCGGATCTAGAAAGCTTGAATTTGAGGCATTTTTTTATGAAATAGATTGTTTAAAAAGAGAACTTAGAAATGAAGTAGCTATCATGTTAATCTCAAACAAAATTCGCTCCGTCTCTTTAGGAGTTGAGAATCTCAAACCCAAGGGTTTTAATAAGACGGCGGCTGCGATCAACTGCGGGCTCCTTCAGGCGGTACTCAAGCTCTTAAGGTAGCATCTTCAGTCGTCCATAGAGTGGAGGCGGCTACAGTTGCTCTCTAGTTGGACTTCTTCGGTGAAGGCTTTGAGATAGCAGATTAGGAACGGGCGAGCCTTGTCACACGTGAAGGCAGCGGTAGGCAATGATTTGCAGTGGGCCTTAGCATTGGCATATGTTCAAAGGCGGAGAGGGACACGTGCACCGGTCGGCGTTGCGAACAAGGAGACGACTTTCAGCGGAAACCTAATCCGATGTAGGTTGTGAGGAGGCAATTTTTAGCAGCGACACTTTTTTTGAAAAGAAAAGTAACATTACAACGAGAAGCCCCTTCGGCATCCAGTTTGGGAACGATCTTACAGAAAAGCACTATAAGCTTGGGGAGGGTAACTACCTACCCAAATGTTCGGGCATTGAAGACTATCACCCGTATTATCAAGAGCATCTGTCATAAAATTTGTTTCATGAAAAATATGGGTGAAGCAAATGTCGTCAAACCAGTGAGCAAGATGCAAAATATCACGGATAATTGGTTTGATTCTCTAGGGAGCGTTGGTGGGATTCTGAAGACAACTAATCATCAGCAAATAGTCCCCTTCAACTAACAAGTTCTTGTGATTGAATATCTTGACAGCTAACAGACCATCTTTAAGGGCAAAGCACTCTAAAGAAAGAAGCGGCGACACTTTTTTAGTAGCGGCAGTAATTATAAATTCAATTATGTTTTTGATAAACATTAATTTATCTCGATAGAGTGCTCCGATATAGAATAGATGAATAAGATTCAAGGCTTATACCCATAAAACTACAAAACTTTATGTTTTTTTAATGTTTTTATATAGATAATACATGTCGGTGAGCCGTGACTTGGTTGGTTAAGGTGTTAACTATAATTTTGAGGTCATGAGTTCAAACCTCATTGACG